>PPHD01006178.1:2092-25014 GCA_002909625.1 Bambusicola thoracicus
TAATAGACTGTAAAAGTAGCACTTATTCTGGTGGAATCGTTTGACACAGTCACAGAAATTCATTAAAACATCAGGAAAAGAAAAAAAAAATTCTTTCACTAAAAAGCTTGGCTTTAATCATCGGCTCTCGTTGATGTGAATCTGGGAGAACGGGAAAGCTCGTACTGGAATGCTGCACGCTGCTGCTGGCCAAACCGGGCAACTGGAATGTGTTGGGCTGGCAGCGCCCGCCAGCCCCGCTCAGTCTGCGATCTTCGCCATCTGCTGTTCCAGCTTGGAAATGCGCTCGTCTTGGTTGGTGATGGTGTCTTTGATGGATTTCAGCTCTTTTAAAATCTCATCCAATTTGGCTTCGTTTTGCTGGATGGAAAGACAGAGAGTGCGTCGGTTATGAGACGGCAGGGTTTGGTTCCACACAATTAAGTTGTTAAAGCAAAGGGATCGGATGGGAGCCTCGCAATGCTCAAGCGTGCTGAACTCCCGCCCTTATCATGGACTCATTAAGGTTGGAAAAGACCTCTGAGATCATCGTGTCCAACCATCAGCCCAACCATGTCCCTTAAGCAAACCCTCCTTGCAGACAGCAGCCTGATCCAGCCCCAGCGTGCTGGAATTGCACACACCGCTTATGTTAGAACTGTTTCTGAGGATGGCAACCAATTTCAGGCCAGCACTCCCCAGAAGCTTGTGGATCTTACTCACAGTGTCTGAGGCATCAGCTGCTTTCTTTGGAGCACTTATGAGATCGCTTTTCTTGTTTCCACCAAGCTTGCTGTCCAGTATATTCTTCTTGACCACCTTGAGATCCCTGTTCTTGCCAGGAATGTACCCATGCTTCAAGGAAATGAGAAGGGGATCAGCATTCTTCCCCTCAAACCACTCTTCTGCTTCCAGCGCTGCCTCCGGGCCGGCTGTGTCGGGGTACAGGTCGTCCTGGAAGAGGTCCGACTGCAAGGAGAAATGAGCAGGTCAGGAGCTTTGGGGCTGGAAGGCAGCAGTGGCCTGCACATCACGGAAGGCAGCAGTGGCCTGCACACCACACCAGCAGCATCCTGGGGCTCACCTTTCGAGGGACGGTCATGATGATGGGCTCACATTTCCTCTCATGAAGCTTGAAGAACCTTTCCAAAAAAAAATAATAATAATAATAATGAAGAAGAGGTGTGACTTGGAGGTGAGGATAGCTGACACGCCATGCAGAGGAAGCCTCAGTTCTGCTGCTCATGCATAGCAGCATACTGAGAGGCAGAGGCAATCCTAAGGAGCCACAGCAGGGCTGCGCTAGAGCAAAGCCCTTGTAAGGCCCAGGGAAAGCTACCTGTGTGTTTGCAGAGCTCCCTCCTAGGCACTGCGTGACTTCAGAGAGCACTTTGGCCAGAGGGGCCGTCAGAATGGCACAGCCCACTGCTCGGGCTGTTGAGACAAGCACCACACAAGTGATTGCCAGGTATCGCAGCAGCAGCCTCCTGCTCACTGCACAGTCTTACTCTGAGCCAGTTACACCAACTCCAATCCTTCAGCTCAGCAGTGCTGCTGGAGAACTCATATGGTGCAGACAAATGCAGGCTTTGCTTCCTTCCTGGCTCTCCTGCTTTCATTAATAACAAGAAGAGGACCAGGCAGCTTCAGAAACCACCTCCAGCACATTCCCTACCAGCTGCATGCCAGGAGCCACTGCAGACATCAGCCTACATCCCCAAGGTGCTTTCCTTTGCCTCGCTTTCCTCAGTGATTCTGAACCACATCTGCACACGCTGCTGCTCACAATAAATTCTCAAGGCAGCTTCCAACCTGCTTGGTGCATACAAGCTGGGGATTGGGATCAGCCTTTCTCCTTACCTGGCAATCTCGCACTTGTTCACATCAAGGCCCCTCTTTGGCATGAACCCCATCCCCCTCTGCGGCTCTTTGCTGCTGAAGGTGTTGAGGTAGTGAACGTAGGGGGATTCATCCGTGATCTCAAAGTAGCGAATGCTGCTGTCGCCCTGCAGGACACAAAGAGATCACTCCAGAGTGAATCCTGCTACACGAGCATCTCTGAAACAGCAGGAGAGGCAGCAGGCATATGGAACAAGCACTTCTCATTAGCGGTCTACAAAGACATTGGATTTACTTGTATGGATCCTCTTTTATTACTTGTTCACTCCCTTCTTGTTTTTAGCTCCTTTTCATAGGAAGTCCAAAGCTGCAGCACTCAGAAGCGGGCACTCCAGAGCACTTAATGCCAACAGATTGCTTTTAGAAAGGAGGACAGGTGATCCCAGTTTCCTATTATCTAACCTCACAAAATTAGCCTGAGTGTTGCTGCATGCTCCATCACCTTCAAGTGCAAGGATAACAACATCTAACATGCACCTTCCTCCCATACTAACATACAAACATTCAGGTCAACACCAACAAAAGATGTTTGAATGAAGGCATCTGACTTGTTGCACGTAGAGCAGCTTTACCCTTATCAATTCAACTCATAGAAACATCCAACTACACACCACACCTTCACAGTGCAGACCTCACAGGCTCTGTGTAGCCCTACAGAGTGAGGATCAAAGCAGCGTGGAATTCAGGTTTGCTTACAGCTTTTCATCCAATCAGTCTACCTCTAAACAAGCCTGGCCATTAACAGCTTCTCACCTTGCCACACAAGTAGATAATGTTGGTATCTGGGTCATAGAATGGCAGCAGGACCCCGTTGCTGGTGTCCATCTCGTGAAGGGCTATTGGCTCCTCCATGTTTTTCTGGAAATGTGAAAAAGAAAAATTCTGTTGTTACCAAAGAATGGAAAAGCTGATATTAACACGTGATCTACACCATTAACGTGCATTGGATCCACATGTATTCACATGGAGCTAAAGAACGCTCAGCTTCCCCACCCTGAAGGCTCTCCATGTTAGAGTGACAAATGCTGATGTCTTGCAAGGTCATCCATTCCCTCAGGACCTTTTAATCACAAGATACATTCAGAGCAGGACCCCAGTCAAGGGGGTAAAGTCAAGGGAAAGACATGACGCAGTCATGTTAGTGAGAGTCCTGTGCCAGTGTGACAGATTTGCTGCTGTCTTGCTCTGTACATACAACTCATGTACTCTGCCTGCACTTCAGACATGCAGCTGCCAGCTTCACTTCTGCTCTTGGCGAGGCAGGGGCTGACAGAAGAAAACCCACTTCCTCTCCCGAGCGAGCATCAAGCCTAAATAACACCAACCCAGCTCTGGCACAGGAAGTCTGAGTAGGAGCAAAGAGAAGAAGGAAGAAGCTCAGGCAGATCAACCAAACACAGCAGCTGACTGTAGGCCCTGCTCGCCAGCCTAGCTGGGCACTACAACAGCACAGCAGCAGTGGGATAGGAACCTACTGGATTCCAGAGGGCCAGCTGCCGTTCGCTCATGCGGCTGAAGCCGGTCGTGAAGATGTTTCCATCAGCAAGGAAAATGGCTCGCATGGGCCGGGCTCCCTCATGGGTTTTCTCTTTCTCCTGAAACAGATGTAAAGAACAGTCTTTAGCGAGGAGCAGAATGCTCCACTGGTGGTGATTTCTCTTTTGACTGCACAGAACGCCAGCAGGACACGCTGCTCCTCCATGCAGGATGCTGACTACATGGAGCAACATCCAGCCATCCCTGCCTGATGCTTGAGGGAAGAAAGCCATTACTAAGCTGCAAAAGAAGTGGTCACAGCCAGCTTGTTTCAGCTTTGCCTATCCAATTCTTACAAGTCTGAAGGAAGGCTTCTTCTCCAGCTACAATGCATACAGGCTGCTAAATCTCCGTTCTGCATACACAACTTTGAAACTGTAATTATGCAAAAGGATTAGATGTGGAATTACACTCCAGCAGGTTTTAAAACTGAGCCCTCAAATCCCAGTTCAAACACTAATTCCAATAAACCCAGACAAATCCTCCAAGCTCTGCTATCCCTCTTGTAATTTCTTTCTCACTTTGAAAAGGATGACTGAATGTGGTGTGCATTGGGAAAAGAAAAAGGTTCTTCCTTTATATGTATGCATATATATGCACTCTCTGCTAAAGTGAAACGACTGCACAAACTTACAGCAATGATTTCTTGTTTCCTGGGGTCGATGATTCGAACTTTTTTGTCTTTGGAAGCTGTACAGATTAGGCTGCCATTGCGATTCCAGCTCACGTTGTAGATCACATCCACGTGCATGTCATCTAGGTTGATGAGGGCTTCACCTGTCCCCACGTTCCAGATGATAATTGCATTATCACAACCTGAAAGAGAAAGTAAAAGCTGAAAATCACAGCCGTGATGTGAAGTGGAGAAAGCCAGCAGCAGAGAACAAGGAATGAGACCTGCTGCAGCTGCAGTGCTTCGGGCACTGCCTCTTAAGTGTGCTCTGTGTGCAGCGCCCCAGGCAGCACCACCTCGCTTGAATACAGGGTCAGAGAGGGGATGAAGCGGCCAGAGAAGGCAAAGAGGTGACGTTCTTACAGCTCTGCACATGACAGCACTGGCTGACAGTCACTGCCCTCTCAGGTTATAGAGATTTGCAGCAGAAAGAAGCGGCGTGGATGGAAAATTAGGCAAGTGGCAGTAGAAGAAACAGAAGAAACATGGAGGGGAAAAAAAAACCAGCAGGCATCAAAAGCTGAGGTCAGCTGTTTCACGAGGATCATTAGGCAGGTGGTTTTGTTCAAGGACCAAACAGCAAGAAGACAAAGAATAAAGCCTTGAACAAGTTGACAGCAAAATAAAGAACAGGACTGCAGCCATAAGATCCCAGGAAAGGGAACAAAAGCACTAATGTGCAAGTTAGCAGTGCTTCCTAATGCTTAAGGAGGGGTGAAAACATACTGAGGGGAAGCCAGTTATCCCTGCACGCTCCTGAACAGTCCAAGAGACATCCAACAGCAGTTTGCTGCCACTAAGAGGAAGCCTGGAGGCTGCAGTGACCTGATGGTATCCTCCTGGCCAGGCTGCCTGGACACACACAGCAGGAACCTGAGCGAACTGCCTTCTCCTTTTGTGCATTCCCACACCGAGCTTCGTTCATTTAACTGCCACCAAATCTGCATCAAAGCATTTCTGGGGAAACCAGATCCAAACCAAACCAACACCTCAGAGAGCCTTTACATCTACCAAAAACACACAGCTCATTTGACAGTCCAGCTGAAACCATTTGCTGCTTTTATTACGCTCCAAGCTAAAGGTCATGCTATGAAAGCTGCAGAGTGAGCTAATGGATAACGACTTTCCGTTTTATTTCCATAACGATTGGACTGTTTTTCAGTGGCCAAAAGAATCTCATTGCATAAACTGTACCAGTCGAGGAGGCCGTATGGAAAATGCTGAAAGTTTGTGGAATGAAGAGCCAGGAGTTAGGACAGCTGACAGATCAGTGAGATGGAGGAACAGTTGGGCCTTTTATAAGAAGCGCATGAAAACGGGGATGAGGAGAGTGGATATGAAAGCCTATCAGCTGATGGAACCTGCAGATCAAAGGAAGTCTAACAGTTGTAATCCTGTAATTCATGCCTCTAATTTCCTGCTTCTTGTCCCCGTAAATTGAGAGCAATAAAAGGCCAAGATAAGGAAGGGGCTGTGAGCCACGTGTCACAGCACTCCTAGGAACTGTCACGGATGTTGTGATTCCCTGAAGCAGCTGGAAGAGGACAGGAGGAGCCATCAGCTCCCTCTCCATCCAATTGGGATGCCATGGGGATGGCTGCTGCCCATGCAGCACCGCCACATACCTGCACTGAGCAGCACGTTGCGCGCCGTCGGGTGCCAAGCCACGATGCCCACTCGCTTCGAATGGCCTTCTAGAACTACCACTGGCTCTGTCAAGGACAGCGTGAGCCCATTCTCGGGAATCTGCCACACCTGGAAAGGGGAAAAGGAAAGATGGTGAGCCAAAGGGCATCCCTCTGAAGGGCGCATTACTCATGCATCCCGTGCCAAGCCGCAGCAGAAGCCCAGGTTGTCACTTCTCTACATAAATGGGGAAACAGAGGGAGGAGATTGTTAGCTTTTGTCAGGGCTGAGTGTAACATCCTTCCAGCACAGCACCTGACTGCTGGCGGGTCACACCACGAATCCCTTCCACCACCACATCCCAGAGCCATGCATGTCAGCTGCTGCCAGCAAAGGACTCAGAAAACATTGCCTTGCTGCTCAGCTCCACCTGAACCAGCTGCTGTCCTTTCAAGTTATGCCTGGCCCTGGAAGAGAAGAAGTTGCAGCTACATTGGGGCTGACTTCTTCAGAAATGCTGGCTGTTTGCTGTCTCACCTACGTGGCTCCACATCCTTCCGCTGGTCAGGACAGTGCCAGCAGGGGGAGGAGCAGTGCCAGGGCTCTGATCACACCTCTGCAGTCCCAGAACAGCTACACCAACCTCAGGCGGTGCCCTCTGCCATGGGCAGTGACGTAAGAGAAGATGCATCCCTGTGTCCCAGGGCAGGAGCAGCCCACCAAAGCTATTGCTGCAGTTCAGTGCTGGACAACCATCTTTGAACTGAGTTTGACCTACATCCGGCTTGTTAAAAAAAAATTAAAGGAGAAGCCTTCAACTGAGCACTTATGGCTGCTGGAGGTAGGTGGCAGCAGCAGAGCACGTTTGCTTCCCTTCTATTGTTTGCTTTTTCTGGAGGAGAAGAGGGATTGCCCAGCCCTGCCCGCAGTGCCCAGCGAGCTGTCAGAGGCAGCACGATGACTCCTAGAGGATTTCAGAACCAGGGCAGCTCACCTCCAAACAACCCCAAATGACTTCATCCCTGCCTGCACCCTCCAGGGTTTCCAACCCCCCCACTTTTCCTCCTGCCCAGCCACCCCAGCAGCACCCACAGCACCAGGATGGCACGTGCTGGCTTCCACCAGCCATCACCTTCTTCACCATGTTCCAAAGAGCACGGCAGCATCAGCAACCGCAGCCTCCATCTGAAAGCAAAATACACCTTGCACACTGCAACAAGTCCGTGCACCTGTCTGTATCAAGGTAACTCCAGGTTACAGAGCTGTCAGCTCTTATAGGAGCAGCTTTGTTCGTGCCAGCCAGGGAATAAAAGCCTGACAGCAGCAACAGCTAACGCACGTCTGCTGTCAGCAGCGCAGAGTTTCACAGTCAGTCTGCTAAAACTGGCACTGGCACTTAATGTAATTATTTTACGTAGGTCTCACAGGAACCACCTCCAAAGCCTTAATGATTCTGAGTGCGAATGCAACGCTGCAGGAAATAGCTGCTGCCTGAGGCAGACGGTGGGGAGGGGTGGGAGCGGTGGGGAGGGGGCCGTGCAGGAACAACAGGGACCATGGGTGCAGCCTGGGGCACAGGTGGGAGAGGACCAGGATCAAAGAAGACCCAGAAGCCACCCAAAATGCTGCTCCTCTAGATGCGAAGGCCAGGACAGTTAGGACTGCAAGAGGCAGGCTCATGTTGTGCTGAGGATGAGGCAGGGAAGCAGAGCTCTGCTCACCCCAAAGCGTGGGGAGCCCTTGGAAACGGCAAACCTTGGTGAGCACAGCATCTTTGTCCCCTTGGAGAGACAAAGCTGCTCTTCTACACTGCCCTGCCCCAAATCCATGTGGCCTCACCCCAAGTGGGTGGCTGTCCTGAGCCAGGGCAGCTTTGAGAGCCACAGCTCCATCCATGGGGGACCAGCAAATGAAGGGTGGGAGAGGAGAGGGGGGAACTGCAGGCAGAAACCAATAGAAGGGATTTTTAAGAAGCCTCTGGAGGACGGAGATATGTTTTTTTTTCCTTCAAGGGAAAGAGGGAAAGCCCCTATAGCTTACAGCAGCTGCAGGCCAGTGTAATCCCCTGCAGATTACACAAACTATTGACCTAATAATCCTGCTCGGTATTGCAAAAAAGCCAGGAGTGTAAAAGGTCGGGGTGTGCTCCCGAGCGACCCGGCCCAGCATTCCTGCGTGGGGAGGGAACCTCTCTGCGTGGGATGGAATGGGCACAGCACAGCTTCCCACATTGCACAGTGAAATGAATGAGCCCCGGGTTTCACCTGCATCCCTGCAGGAGAAGGCACTGGGAGCAGCCATTCTCACCCCTGCGAGGGCTCTCCTTCCATTTGAAACCAATTTGCTCCATGGAACGAACTCTCCCCTGGTTGTTAACAACAAGGTCGTTAGCGCTCACCTTCTGATGAAGCAAATTTTCCCTATCTGAGAAAGGCCATCTGATACCATTTACGAGCCTTTCCAGAATCAAACGTTTTCCAGCTGAATTAAAAAGCCTTCAGTACATTACAGCCATTCAGCAGAGCACCGAGCATGAATATTTAAGTAATTCCTGATTTGCTGGCACAAGAGAATCCTTCTTCAAAGAGAAGCCACAGAAGGTATCCGCATGCCTGTGTGTTTTCAAGGAAGCCTTTCTGAGAGCAGCATGGAGCAGAGGAGATGGGGATGCCCCACTGGTACCAAAAGATGTCTGCTTTCCCAGTGCCCAAATAACGACCTGCTCAGATGCAGCTCCCAGCCTATTTTCACCTTACAGACTGATCTTCCTCACTGCTTGGCTGGATAGATGCTCACAGCCTCGTTCTCCCCCTCACCACGAGCTTAGCTGATGCCGACGGGTCCTGCTGCGGCACAGGGTCAGATCCTAAACCCTTCAGTGTCAACATACAGACGGCCTCTGACAATTTAAGATGCTGTTTAAAAGCAGCCGGTGCTTCTGCAGAAAGCCACATCATTTCCCTCCGTCACATCACTGTTTTTTGCATTTTCTGTTGGCTGATGAACAGCTCAGAGCTGAAGAAGTGCTACGTATCCCTCAAAGGAATTAAGATGAGTTTATTCAGCGCCAGGCTGCTCAGGAAGCAGGACTCCAAAACCTCTGCTGAAGAAAAGCAAGGAAAACAGGATGCGGAACAACTCGTGCCAAGCCAGACAAGCAATTAAAGCTGGGATGGCTCAGCTCACCGGCTCATCCAGTTCCTCTCCCAAGCAATCCAGGCCAGCCGTGTTCTTTACAACCTCCAGTTCTCTGTCCAGCCCACTTCATACGTGTCCCGGACGACTTGCCCACCAGAAACTACACAAGATCTAACAAGAGACTCAGCTGAGCCCTCAGCCAGCCCTCCTTGCTGAGGATACCTACACATACGGGGTGTGGGGACAGGATGGGCAGTGACCCTGGAGCAGACAAAGCCCTGCAGAGCTGTTTGCACAGCAGTGGGCTCCGGTGTTGTCTGCTCATCAGGAGAGTTTGGACAACTCGTAATTGAACACTGTCAGTTTTTCTACATAATTCAGTCCCTCTGGAGCCTTGCAACATACTTGTCATTGCACTTGGATTAGCGACTTATCTTGCCTCCCCAAAGCAGCTATGGACTATAGCTTCGCCTGCTTCTGTTGATGCTCATGTTTCGGAAAGCATTCGTTCTGACTCACAGCCTTTTTGGATTCTGGTTTCTAGAGGAACAAAACAGCATCCTCCAAAGCTCAGATCTAGCCCAGTAGCGACTGTTACAAACACAGAAGCTTGTTGTTTTGTTTAATATTAAATATAGTATGCTTTGTTAACATGCTTCGGCTTCCGAGACAGAGAGATCACAGGCAAGAGCTGTCCCAGGATAAACCACTTGGGATGAATCCCCTCCCAAACACTTCAACGATGAACAGAAGCGAAGGAATTTATCTGACATGATCTATAATAAGATTTCAATATAACATTCAGCCTACAGCATTTCTAAATATGGCCAAAGATCACTGAAGTTATTTGGCATTATTTCATCTTACAAGCATTTTCTTTCACTTATTCTGCTGTGTTTGCATACGCAGGATTCCACATCCATCACTGAGCAAGGTCGTCTATTGTTCTGTGGGTAAAACAGGGCTGGGGACCAAGGCTGGCAGGTGTAAAAATGGGATCAATGTTAACATACTTAAAGAAATAAACATAAATTGTAAAAAATGCCAAACCTTTTGACATCTGCTCACAACCTTTGGGTAGGAAAAGATCTAAGTTTCAACTTTAAACCAAGGGGTGAAGCAATTATGAAAGCAGATGGGGCTTGTTCCTCCCTCTTAATCTCCATGGCTTGCCAGCACACACCACCACATCCATTTGGACACCTGAGATTGGGAACCTCCTCCACCTGCTGTAAAGCACTGCGAGCCAAACCAAGCCACTGCTGAGCGGCACACTGCCTTCTCTTCCCAAACATCAGACCCCCAGAGGGAGAGCTGCTCTTCCATTTGTCCAAGAGAAAACCAGGCAAGTTGGATGCCAAGGTAGAAGGCAGCATCATTTCTCAAGCAGAACCAAAACCCACTACACACAGGACGCCCATCAGTACTCCTCCAGCAGCAAGGACTCTACCTTTGGTATCAGGACAGCAGACAGCCGCTTGCTTTCAGAAACATAAGCACCACCTGCAGCATCACTCTCAGCATGAAAGCAGGTCCACTCACCATGACGGTGCAGTCCTCAGAGCCGCTGGCGATGACCTGGTCATTGTGGGGACACCAGTCTATGTCCAGCACGGGTCCCGTGTGCCCGCACACCGTTGGGTAGGACTTGTCGATTCGGCCCGTCTGGAGGGGAAAAGCAAAGAGGAGAGCTGTGATACGCTGCCAATACAGAGCACATCTCAGACAACAGGGGAAGACCCCCTCCTAACGTTCCACTGAGGCTTTCGGTGTTCAGTTTTATGGCATTTGGAGCATCTTGTGCACCAACAGAGGAAATTAGCCGGCGATGAGCCTTTCTTCTTGGAGACTTGAAGCCAGCTCTGCTCCTGCTTCGTGACAGCGGGCAGCCACAGCTAAAGATAACCGGGCTGCAGCTCTAATTGCAGGGTGCTGCAGCGCTTTGAGTTCACCAAGCCTGCTCGCTTTCATCCCAAAGGCATTTTGCTGAGATGGAAAGCTTTTAAGGCTCGGTTAAGTGAAGCAAAACCCTGCGTTACGGGACTAAATGAGAAACGCTGCCGATCCACCGACTGCCGCAGCGACGCCATCGCTGATCCCCACCTGCCCCCATGGCACACCCCAGTGCCACCACAGTCAGCTCCCCAGGAGAACAAGCCAACAAAATACCCCACGTGAGATGGATCCAGCAATGCCATCGCAGCACCCCTTTCACATCCTGAAGCCAGAGCGAGATTCCCATGGCTGCAGGGCCAGGAACTGCAGCCCCTCCCAAAGGGTTTTACTGCCCACACGGATGCATCAGCAAAACAGGGCTGATGGGAGATGGGAGGCAGGGAGGGAACGTTTTGGGACGGATCCCTCACTTTCTGTGTTTAAATAGGTGGAAGAAATGGCTGGCATTTCAGTTCTGCCACTTGGTGGTGACATCCCCAGCCTTGGAGCTCAAAGCTGGAGGGTCAGAATCAAGCTGGATGTGGGCTTTGGAGGACTGCTGACCTCCAGACCTCTCCTGGTGAGAAAACAAGACAGAGATCCGACAGACTCAGAGTTAAATCACAGGAACACCACAGCAGACATTTCCTGAATGGCCAAATTCAGGTTTAAGAAAGCAGTCCTACAGTGAGCAGCAGCACACATCCATCACTTGTACTGCACACCTCTCCTGTCTGCATGTGGACCAACCCATGGAAAAAGATTCTTAATAAGGGAATAAAGAAAGGGAAAAAGAAAGGGGCGGCCCCATCCCCTGCACTGCCACTATGCAGAAAAGGGCTTTAGGATTTATTTAGGGGTGGTCAAAAGCTGATTCTCATATTAAAGCGCTACCGCTGTCCTCCCAGGTTTGAGGGTTTGGTTTTGTTTCCTTTCTTCTTTTTTTTTTTTCCCCTCAATGTAATCTTTTAATTAGTTAAGGATTTAAAATAAACCTCGGGCGCTGATACACAGCTTAAAATTAACTCAGTATGACTTCCAGAAATTAAATCCTTCTCAAAATCCATTACCGCTCTGCTTGAGCGACACTTCACGGTAACAGCTTTTGATGCTCTAAAAGTTGTGGTTTGAGAAAAGCCATAAGAGGTGGATCTGAGGATCAGTCCCGGTGTGTTGGATGGTGCTGAGCAGGAGCAGGCCCAAAGTTTGGGTCCTTTGGCAGGGATGGGCCGCCCTTAGGAACTGACAGATGAGAACAAAAAGCTCTGTTATTAAACCCAGAGGGGTCAGAGAAGCAGCATGGGAAAACCATTCCTACCTGTGGCGGCTTTACCAATTAATGTCATTGTCTCACAACTGCTTCTATGGCAGAAAAGGGTGGCTGGCTGCAGGAAGCAGCCCCCAGAGAATGGTAAAAATATCACTGGGAACAGCTGCTTCCCCCAGGCCAGGCTATGCTCACCCCTGACAAGAGGGAAGTGGCACTGAGTTGCACAAGGAGCAGCAATTTCACCACCCTTGCTTTGCAGAAGTCTGAAGAAAGAACTCAGGTTGCAAGCACCAAGCCTGGAAGACAAACTGACCACTACCTGTCCTCTTCCCTGAGCCGTGTGACGGTCTCCAATCCTGCAAACTCGGATGGAGTGAAGCTTGATGCACTCCGAGCACTGATCCTCCACCTCTGGTTGCAGCAGCTGGCCACGCACATGGCACTTGGGGAAAATAATATGGGATGCAAGGGAAGTGCACTGCTCTCTCGTGACCATGAAAAACATCCATCAGTCACTGCTAAACCAATCACAGCATCCATAGTTAATGTGGAAGATGATGAGGAGAGATGATGACTGCTCAGTGCAGCGATCCCTTCCATCCCTGCCTGCAGCCACCGAGCACAGCTCCCACCCTCAGCACTGCACAAGGCTTGAGGAGCTGCAGCAGCCTTGCCTTGCACTGAGCCCTACCTAAGCATAAGGCAGGGAAGGAACAGCACTTGCCCCTCTGTTTCCTATGGAAATGAGATTTCTGTAGCTTTAGTGCCTGCCTGCTCTCTCTTAGTGTATCAAGAACCCGATGATCCATTGCAAACAAGCTGATGGTGATAAATGAAAACCAGTAATATCTTGCTTTTTTATCTAGCTGTTGCACAGTCATCTTGAATTCTCATCTCCCCCACCCAACATACACCACTGCTTGCGGCTGTGTGAGAACCTGAGCAAAATTTAGGGGAAAAAAAATCCTTTGTGGTCTTCAGAGGGACAGAAGGAATCCGCAGCCGCACTGTAGAAAGGCAGCACTTCCCCTTCTGGAGGCTTTATGTAACGGCTCACACTCTGCCACCACAACTGAGAACTCCCTGCAGCAGCATTTTCTTCTTTGCAAGCTGCAAAGATTTTGCAAAGGGAGGGGGTGGGGGGGAGGGAGGAAATTGTCCCCAGCCCCCCTGTAGCACAGCCCCAGCAGCCCAGTGCTTGTGAGCCACTTTCTCCAGCACATCAGGAAACTGCCAGCCTTCACCTCCATGGAGCTGCTGTGTGCAGCATGCAGGAAGCAAGGCTCCAAAGGAGCTGTGTGGAGTGTGCTTGTGGGGATGGGTGCACACCTCCTTGCTGGGCTCCCTCCCTGTACCTGCACTGGGACCAGGATCCCAGATCAGCTCTGCAGTCCTGCTCTGCACCGTGCCCATCACACACAATCTGCAGCAAGTGCACTGTTGCCACTGTTCTTCCCCGACACGCACAGCTCACGCCGATTAGCCTATTATCTGCGCTCCATAATGGATATAGATTAAAGCACTTTATCTACGGCTCGCCTCGCAGAGCAGCCAACCCGCGGGAATCGCAATTCCCAGCAAGTCTGAAGGCTCCTGCTGGCGCACGGGGACGGTGAATCCCGGAAGGCCCACGCACGGGGCGGGAGGACAAAGCAGCCCGGCGGCCCCGAACTCCGCTGACAGCAGCCCCGGCCACGCAGGGGTTAACCGGCGCGCACTTGCCGCGCCGCGGCTCCGCCCCCGCCAATCAGCGCGGCGGCTGCCGGCGGCCCCGAGCGCTGTCATGACCATATAAGGCAAAAAGCCGCGGCCGCCGCAGTGCCGCTGCGGCGGGCGCGGGAACGCGCGCGCGCGGCGCGGGAAAGGGCGGGGGAGTGACACGTGCGCGGCCCGGAGCCGGCAGCGCCCGCAAAGAACAGCGGGCCCCGGAGGGGTGAAGTGCCGGGCAACCAGCCGCAGAGCGGGGCCTGGAGCCGATGTTACGCGGGCTTCCCGCAGCCCTGGCCGTGCTGACAGCTCCCGCAGGTCAGACTGTGAGAGTGATGAGCCAGGAGGTGGAAGGGGGCTGCTTTCCCTGTGGCTGGAGCTGCATCAGGTGTTAAATGTTAAAAGCATACCAAAGGCAAGGTGTAAAAGTGACTGCTTTCATCCCCAGAACATAACAGCAAGCACCGTGCTGTGGGAACTCCAACACCTGTGCTAAATGGACTCAATCAGAAGTCAGAATGAGGGGGAGGGGGATGTTCAGGGAGCTGAAGGTACAAGTGTCATCACTCACAGAGGCAGAAATAGAAGAGGAATACAGGAAGTGATAGAGCACGGCCCACAGTGTGCCGTGCTGCAAAAGAAATCATCAGGCTGAGGGATTTAAGAGCAGCGATCCTCAGCAACCAGCCATACCTCAAACCTTGTCATATGGAAACATTGGGGAACTGGAAAACAGGGTGGGAAGGTTGCTGAGGACACAGAAGTGAAGGCAGAGGATAGCAGGAAGAATCACTGAATAAATGAATAATAAAAATAAAAAAAAACAACCCACCAAATAATAACACATAGCAAGGGGAAAATAGGAACCTGTCCTGGCAGGGCTGTGCTGCAAGGCGTGCAATGCCACTGCAACTGAGCAAGGGGCTTCCAACCCAGGTCTGTGTTCTGGGCAGGAGCGGGACATGTAGCTCGAGGGCAGCACAACCCAGAATGCTTGCAAAGAGCTGCTGAGGAGGTGAGCAAAATGCAGAGCTATAAGAGCCCGGGGGCTGGCTTGCTTCGTTAGAGCTAGCAAGGCAGAAGTGAGAAGTCGCCGCGTCTGCTCCTGTGATGCAGTCCCCATTAGAATGCTATATTCACTTCTGGTCACCACTGCTATTTATAACAGGGCAGATCTGCACACAGAGCTAAGAGAAAGGGCCGATAACAGACAGACGTTTGGAGAGTATGGCTAAGAGAGGCGTGAGGCTCACAAAGACAAAATGTTACTAAGGAAGAATACTAGCTTTTCTTTTTTCCTGATTCACACAAGTACAAAATGCCATCTCAAACAAAAAGAAATAGGAAGGTTTTGAAAGAATGAGGAAACACCAAGAGATGCTGGAACACAGCACACAGCTTCCTGACAGGGTGCTCCTCTGGTGGAAAGAACCGTTTTGCTAAAGGGTTATGAACCCAAATCTAACTGCTTCTGTAAAGCAACACCATCAAAATACTTGAGCTCCAAGTTTGTATTAGAATCAGTTTGTATCCATATTGGACTATTGATTCTATCTAACGTGGCAAGAATTTACGCTAAATGCATAAATGAAGCCAAACATTCTCAATACGATCCCCTATCCTTCTTAAGGACGTTGATTTCCCTTCTATCCCATCAAGTTATCCTCTTACATATTGTACATTTTCAAAGGAGAAAAGATTCCTGTGGAAAGAAATTACTAAGATGAAGTAATGCATTTAGGTCTGATGTTTCTCGCTTTTGTTTGTAACTACGAATACATGAAGGGATCAGGGTGGCCAAGAGCCCGTCAAAGATTATCAGGTTAGCATCCTTGTAATCTGACTGTGGTAAAAGCCAGTGCATCAGCAAGGGAGAAGAGAGCAGCGCTCTCTGTGAGGATGAAAGATGCACTGTGGTTTTTCCACGTGATACCTGGGGGCAGAACGATTTCATAGAGCTTATTTCAGTGTGAGACACTGCTCATTCGTACACTTTTATACCACAAAATTATGAGACTGGCAGGGAGATTTCCATGCCAATCTTTACAGCCTCCTCCAGCTATTTGATGGAGCCGTTCTTGTAGCTGGTGGGCAGCAACCTATCCTTTCTGTTTGCTTTACAAAGCATAGGCCCGAGGAGCTACACAAATATTCAAAGGCAAAAGAGGCAAGTTGTACATATAGCCTCATTGTGAAATTATTTCTGGAGACTGAGCAGCATTTGGCACAGAAAAAGTAAGGGACAGGCTCAGCTGAAGCACTGCTTCTCTCTGTGTTAGATACTAAGGGCTATCGAGACCTAGCTGCAGTGTCAGGGCCCAGACACAGCCACACAGGCTGGGAGAGCTGCAGGAGAGCTGTGACGGCCCTGGAGCTGTTGTCTCACTGAACTAGTTCTCGTCTCACACCATACAACAGAAGTGTAACGACAGGACAAGCAGCAGCCAGACCAGCAGTGCCATGGTCATGAGGGCTGCGCACACGCACTGCATGGAGCAGCACCCAGCTGTGCCACCCACCCCATCCCGGTCTGTAGGGAGCATTCCTGAATTTAAGTGATTCTCTCAAAGCTTGGGGAGCCAAATCCTGATGGCCAAAAAGCCTGACTGCAACTAGCACAAACGGAGAGGCTTTAGCAGGAGCACGAGTTCTACTCAGAAACCTCTGACATAACGATTTGTTTTAGATCAGTCAAGCAAACTACCTATTTACTGTGTGTAACGCACAGATTCCAGCAGCATTACATGCATTCTTACACGGCACAACCGAGCAACGTTTGTCACAACACAGCAGAGACTGCACAGGCGTAGCGCCGTTCACCAACAGGCACTTGAAGTGACAAGGCGAAGCCGAGCAGCTCAGCAGCACTCACCTTGTGCAAAGGCAGCACCAGGAAGGCCCCGCCGCCGCTCGCATCCACGATGATTGCAACGAACCTGGGGTTCACAGCACAGAAGGAGCTGTCCCAGGTGACGCGGGAGACGCGGATGTCGTCGTAGCACTGGTCGTTCTTCACTGCCTGGCCGAACACATGCCGGAATTTGCTCTGTCGTACCACTCGCCTCATTGTGTCTGTGGAGCAAAGGAACGGCAGAGGGTGGTCAGCCACATGCAGACACCTGCTGCTTGTCAGAGGGCAAAGCCAAGGGCTTGTCACCTCGCTGTCACCCGGCACCACCGCTACACAACGCAATGTCACACACACTGCTGCATTCACAGGGAGCTTCCTGTAGACCCGCTACGTTCTCAAGTTGTTTTATGTTTAAAAAACAACACAGGTTGCCTCATCCCTGACACAACCAAACCGCACGTTCAAGGGTGCTTCACAGAAGGAGCTCGCTGGTTAAGTGTCAGCATCGCTATTGTAGACGCTCTTTCTGCAGCAAAGGAAGTCCCTAATCCTGAAAGCAGTTTTTAGACAAGTCCCCGCATATTTTCAGGGATAAATCTGGGCTTGGATTGAACTTGTTTACTTTCAAGTCAGACAGGGTCCAGAAGATGTAAATAAAAATGCAAGCTCTCAAAATCCGGTGTTCCTGTGAAGTGGTTCCACATGTCAGCCAGCTTCCACTTCTTTCTTCTCGCTCCAAAATCTCACTAAAAAAATAATAAAATTAAGTTTCCTAGGCAGAAAGGAGTAATGGAAACAACCTAATGACTCAAATTAACTTAGCGTGTCTGTAGCACTTCTCTTGAGAAAAGGATTTTCAAGAAGGCTTGAGTTAAAATAGAGGGAAATTGACCAGCATGGAAAATTCCAGTGCTGGATGAAGACTCAGGTATGGGACCTCGTGTGAATCCCAGCCCTGGAAGCAAGCATCCACCTCCTGCCTTGCTTCCCAGAAACTCCCCATGTGGAAGCAACGCTGGGAAAGCCACAGTGCTTCGCAAAGCTGCTCCCTGCAGACCCAGGCTGATGCCCAAGTGAGAGACTGAGCAGGGTGTGAATGCATCTCTGCCTTTTGGTGATGAAAGGCTGTGCATCCATCTGACGGCAGCTCTCTTTGCGTGAGAGCACTGAAAGAGACTGCAGAATGAGCACCGTTTGTAGTCGTGAGGTTAGAAAAAATTAACGGCGACAAAGAGCTGCAAAACTGGAGCAAAGCACTCATCAGAGCTGGGAAATCAGCAGTCACACGGTGTTTGAAGAGGAGAAAAACGTTACAATTAGTGTCACAGACAGCTATATAGCAAAACCTCCGCTCTCAGTGTAAGAAAAAAGCACTCTGCCTGCTTTCCACTAGAAACCTCTGAGCACCATGCAGCCCCACTGCCCCCTGACACACAAGGTTCTGCCCAGGTGAAGGCATGGCAAGGATGGTTTCTGATGGTCTATTCAATCTCTCAAATGAATTCCGTCATTTTGAAGCTACAGTAGTGCCATCAACACCACTTTGTTATCATAGAGTTGTAGAGACCCCCAAAGGCCGTCTGGTCCCACTGCCTGCAGCGCACACGGACACCCACAGCTCCATCAGTGCTCACAGCCCCGTCCCCTGACTGTAGCTGTCTGCAGGGATGGGACACCACCACCTCTCTGTGCTCCCTGTGTCAGTGCAGCTTATAGAACAACAACAAAAAAGTAATTTTTAAATGCAAAACATTGTGAACGGTTACGATTCCCAGGTGAAAAAATCGAGATGCAACTTATTAATGATTACTGCCATGTTACAAATGAACCTGGGCTTCCTCTGTCAGTTAGTGGAATTGCACAATGTATGTTCTGCCACACATTGCACTTAAAACCACGGGGCTGCTCCGGGCTGGGCACACCCAGCAACAGCACAGCGCAATGGGAAGCCACCAAGCAGCAGTGATACGAGCACGAAGCACGGCCCACCGGCGCCATTTTGCGCTCTCAGCAGGCCTCAGCAAAGCCTGACCCAAGTGCACTTCAGCTCAAGATGCCTGAAAGAAACAAAACGTGTCGCCCTACTGCTGCTTGAGGACTGATGGAGATGTAGCATGCAAGAAACACAGCTCCACAACCAGTTGCTAATCTACTGCATAGATGCAAAAAGGCCGGGCCTACTCCCGGTGCTGCATGGCGGTGGGCCCTCGGCACTGGTTCTGAGGGCTCCCAGTGCTGTCCCCATCCCCAGTTCCAGCCACACACTGCCTTGCTGGTCACACTGGTTCCTTGGTGGGAATGCAGCCTGTTCTGATCCCACTGATGTTTCAGAAGAAGGTAAAGCAAGGGCTTAGAGGTGCCCTGCCACATTAACGTGCAGCAAAATGCCCACTGTCCACATATGGTACATGCAAGGGTTTTGTGATCTGCCTGCTTTAATGCTGAGAACACGGACAAGGTAGTTAATAAGAGGGATTGCTTGCATGGCTTGGATAATTATATCTCTCCTTCACTTCATCAGTACCTGAACACCATCAGAAAGTCCTTCTCAAGCACCCTACTTTCTCCAGTAATAAAATCCCACTACACTATTTCCCTCATTTTTACCATTTGCCAGAACTTCTAACCATTTGATGAGGTAAATTTCTCATTTTCCACAACTGACGTTTAAAAGCACAGAGAGCCAGATGTATCCCAAAATACCCCTATTTGTTCCAAACCGATTTGTTTGAGCACACCTTCGCTGCCCTCTTCCCCCACCTACAGCTCATCATTCTTAGCAGGAGCTCTCCATGATGAACACATGGTGAACAGCCTCCCGAGTCCTCATTTCCATAGCAAAGGGAGTGATTCTTGGCTTTGGATCACAGCCATTTTGATCTGGCTGCTCTCCAAAGAGAAGTGGGGAAAAAAATAAATGTGCAGGCTCCAGCTATAAAGAGCAGCAAGTACGGATCTTCTCGCACAGCACAGAAAGTGGGCAGGTGGAAAACAACACAGGGTTAGCTCGATCCTGAGCACCAAGAAGAGTCATCTCCCTATGCCAGCCTCTTGTGAAAATGCAAAGAGCGTTCGGTATCCTAATTTGTCTCTCAGTACTGAAGCGTGAAGGATCGCTTTTCCACCACCCACAGAATGAGCAGAATTTGGAAGCTCCATCCCTGGGGACACCCAAGGTCAGGGGATGGCTCTGAGCACCTGATAGAGCTGTGGGCGCGCGTCCCTGTGCACTGCAGTGGAGTTAGATCAGATGACCTTTAAGCATCCCGTCCAATTGAAGACATCCTATGAATCTAACTTGGGAACTGGGTCGGTCCTCCTGGATATCAGCAGAGCTGGGCTGAAGGGAGGGCAGCACTCAGCCCGCTCCCTCACATGACCATGCACTGAAAAGCCAACATTTACGCCGATCTGATGTCTGGAAAGAGTGATGCAGCCTTCAGTATCTGCAAAACCCCGCAAGGCTTCTGGTGGCCAGAGCACATCCACAGCCAAACAGGGCCGGCCTTGGGCAGCAGACTCAGCGTTAAGCTTTCAAAAGAGAAGGCTAATTAGATCGTGGTCACTGCTGCTAAGTCTGAGCTGAGGAGCTGGAACGATCTTCGTACACTTGCTAGACAGGAAATGCTTTTTTTTTTTTTTTGGTAAAGCACAACTTTGGAGGATTTTAAGCCTCACTGCTGTGAGCTGAAAGGAGCTTCGATTTTGCCAGAGTTACAGCCCTCAGCAAAACGAGAACAGAAGCGCTCAACGCCCTGCAAACACAGCGACAATAGAAGTGCTGACAGCTCTGTGCCTCAACTGATCTCCTGGACCTGCTCAGGGGGCAGCGGCATCTTGCATGCCCTGTGCAGGGCACAGCAAAGAGCCTTTCGCTTTTAGTCTTTCCCTCCCCAAACGTCAAGTGACAGCCAGCTGAATTTTACCTCGCATTCAGCTCTGTCTCCCACTGCCATATGGTTCAGGCTCCGGCCTTTGTTCCAGCCTTTAAAAGGATCTCAGAAATGCGGAATGCCATCGGCCGTACTTGCACAGTGATACTTTTCATCCCGTTTCTTTCTGATCTCCCATCACGATGTGTCACAAGAGTTACCATGAGTTTGCCCATTTTCCTGTTTATAAAGGATTTATCTGTCTAGAGGAGCCAACAGATGTATTTCTGTGGCTTCGGAGGGTTTTCAGGCTGCTTATGCAAGAGGAAACGCATCCTGCTAAGGGAACACTTACAGGAAAACCCCCCACTAATGGCAAAATCCTGCTCAGCCCATGTGATTGTGATCCCTTCTGGAAAGAGCGACATTTGAAAGAAAGGGCTGGTTTCAGGCACAGCCAGCCGGAGGCTATGGCTAAGGGAGGGGGGTACAAAGCAACCAGACTGGGAAGACGGTGCTTCCTTATAAAACACTGCTTCTTTTGGCGCTGGAAAGGAGCAGGGCTTTCCCTTAAATGGGAAACTTGAAGATAAGCGAGAGTTGCATCTGTTTATGGTAAGCCCCAAAGTGCATTCAGCACCCAGCTTTATGGAAGGGATTCCACGCGTTTCAACGGCAGCTTGGAAATAAATTCAGCCTCAGATAACAATCAACAAATGCAGAGCAGATAAGGAGAAAGAGCAAGGCACTGTGGGTGATGCCAACAGAGCAAATCGCTATCGACGCCCACTATGAGGGGACACCTGCCTTGCTGGTGACATGGAGAGTCCCTTGTGTCCCTGCCACGATCCTATCACTCTACGCTTCTCCCCCAGCACGGGGATGGTGGGTGTGTGACTGCTCCATCCCAACACACGTGAGGAAGGGAGCAGCTGAGCACTGCCCAGGTATTTCCTCATCACTGCACGCTGGCATTTCTTCATCTTGGAGCGCCGGGTTGTGCAACCTCAGCACATCCTCTGCAAGCCACGCATGTGCACTGCGTGCAGTGCAAACACACATCTGTCTGCAGACACATGCTTCGCAGCCTTACCATGATGCACAGGACAGCACCTTAAGAACATCTCAGATGAAACATCCAGCAAAAGGAAAAGCTTGCCAGATCATTTTAAGGGCATGGATCACTAAGCCCAAAGCAGCATGCCAACCTGCAGGGGTCACCCAGGCAAGCAGTGCTGGGCAGGCTACAATGGGTTGCACAGGTTGCAATGTACAGCCGTAGTCAGAGTGCAGAGCCAGCACAGCACCAGCGAGGCTGCAGGAGCTCATCTCCCTTCCAGAGCGAATCAACGGGCACAGCCTCACGATGTCAAGTCTTGCAATATTTAGGCAGGGGGAAGCAGAGGGGAAAAAAGAAAACATCACATGACCACAAACACTGCAGCTCACCCCACCGCGTTGCATGAAAGTCCTGCTAGAAAAGGGAACCACTCGACTCAGTCCTACCCTGTTCAACTTCACACTATCACCTCTACGGTGTACCATTTCAAATCGATTCATACTGAGCCCACTGCTGACAGAACTTTTGTTTTCAGATGTTCAGAGCTATTTAAACCCAGGGTGTACACTACTGCAGATGGTCACAATCCCAAAATACATCATATTTGCGCACAGATTATTTTCAGTCTTTGGTTCCTTTAGTCTAGGTTGAGCAAGACTCTGCCATCTGATTTCACTTCATTTTAAAGACAAAAAGCTGCAATCTGAACTCAATACTGACATTTCCAGCTGTTATACCACTGGCAAGATTCTATTTTGGGATGGGAACCTAAGCCACAAACTACCAGGGAATTTGATTATATCTCAACTGGGGAGCACAACACACTCAAAAACGTAACGCAACCCAAACTTGAAATAAGCTGGAATTGCAGTCCTGGACAAAGTGCAAGGTGCTACTCCTAACCTGTGAAATACTTGATACGACTGTGTTCCAGAGCCCATCTCACACACACTGTTGGGAAGCACGGCCTCATGCTGAAGAGGTTGCTCTGTGCACGTATGCACCATGCTGGGGCTGATGCTCCTCACAAGAGCATGCAGGGATGCAGTGGATGTATTCACTTGAACTGCATACCTGGAAACCTTCACCTTCTTGGGTGCACAGCCTTATTACTCACATTGTGTTGTAGCTGTAGCCTTTATTGTCTAACATTACATCATTTACTGTAATTTGCGGCCGGTGCCCTCCTGCTGCCCTGTCCCAACAGCAGCCTCCAGCCATACCTCCTTCCTGGCCTGCATCTTTTGTAACATCAGTCATGCCACAGGCACTGATAAGTGATGAATTTGGGGATACGTGGATGATGGCAATTTCATGCAGACTGGATAAAAACGGTTAGTAAAAGTGAAAAACGTGTAATAACCAAAGATGAGGGA
>PPHD01006179.1:2960-25014 GCA_002909625.1 Bambusicola thoracicus
TTATGTTTTTTTTTTTTTTTTCCTAGGATAAGCATATAAGATTGTTCATGAATTTATGCCTTTTTGCAGGAAAACTGGATGAAGAACTGGGTCAAAATGCTATTCTTAACTACAAATGAAATGCTAATGACTGGTTGAAAATGTGTTCTTGTCTATGTCTTTGCCTATCAGATTTTGAACTTTGTTCCTCAGCAGTTAACGTAAATTGCTGTCCTTAAAACAACACTTCTAATTAAAGCTCTGTGTAGCAAGTACCACTTGTACAGGAGAAACTGTATTCTCTACAGCATATCAAGAATTCTTGCAGAAAGATCTGTTTATCTCATCAGAGTGAAATTGTATCTGAGTAGACAAACTGTACAGTAGATATATAGGAATATATGCAGTATCATGTTGCATGTTTTAATGCACTTTACAAATTGCCCTGAATTTAAAAAATAATTTTCAGTATGACATACTGCCAAAGAAAACACTGTACTATAGCTTAAGACCTGGTATTATTTTGTTATTTCTTTTTTTTTTTCTTCTTTTAATAATGAGAAAAAATGATATTGATTTTGGATGTAACCATGAAAGAATGGTAATTAAGCATTACAGAAATCTTTTGTCCCTGCAAGGTCCTTACAGCTCTCATGAAATTTTGAACTCTAGTACTTTGTTACCTCACAAATCATTAATATAGGCCAGCAATACATTTTGGGTTGGCGCACTGCCCAGCATAGCACCAAGATCAAGCCCCTGCTTTCTAGTAAATTAGAATCTGGCTCTTTATATCAGAAGTACACACATTTGCAGATACATTAGATGTGAAATAATCTTTCATTTGCTGTGTTTTTCTATGTTGCTAGCTTTAACCTAGGTCAGGTCAAGGTAGTTACTAGTGGAATTGGGAACAACTGCACTAAAGAGACCAGAAAGGTGCAGTCAACAGCAAAAATAGTTTGCTGAGATACATCTGAACCAAGTTCTGAAAGTTGCCTTAACTCATAATGTAAATCACTATTTGTTGGTTCATGAGACCTTGCATTTAATGTATATGATTGCAGAAGATAAGGTAGGACCAAATCCACTTGTAATGAGACTAGCTCATTTAGCAGCACGGTATATTAATGAAATAATTCTGGAATGAAATGTGGAAAAACCACACCTTTTTTAATTGTTGGAAATATATTGATCCATTGTTTGTTTTATTCTAGTGATTACCATCAATTTCTTAATCACTGTTTCTGTAATTATTGTAATTTGCTTGTATTTAAAGAGAATTAGCTCACATTGTTTCCAGAAAGCTATTAGCATTACTTAAAGAAAGTAGTTGCAGACTTAATTGTTGACAAATTTTCTTTCATGATCAGTGGATATGATGATATTTCATAGCAGCCTGTTCACTTAGTCATGCAACACAAAATAATGATTTTCCCAAATTCTTCTCTTCCCTTGAACTTCACTATATCTTAGTGGCCTTTTGGATGTAGTATTCTCAATGGTATTGTCACTTCATGGTACATCTCTTGGAGCTATGGAAATAGGACATAAAGAGAAAACAAGTGATAACATGACTCCTGCTCTAGTCAATTTGAAACTACTGATAATCTACAAAAGACAACTTTGCGGAAGACTGGAATAAATAAGAGCTTCACAGCTTTCCCGTTATATTCCTCTTAAATTAATTATTTGTCTTCTGCAAGTCTGTCCCTTTGTAGGCAATCACTTACAATAGGCTTAACCAACAGAAGAGTTTTGGATTCTCAATGGGAAACACTGGTGCTTAAATCTGTCAGTTACTTCCATTTAACTTTCATTTCGTAGAACTATGCTCTTGATGGCTAGTGTTACTCACAAAATAAATGCTTTATTTAGGAGTGAAAATTTCCCTCCCAGTGGCTGCTTTCATAAACTGTGTGTTTCAGCAGATCCACACTACAGCTTAACAGTGCTTTGTTTTCTGAAGTGACAAAACAAGCTTCCATTTTGGTGCAGTGTTACTAAACCTTGAAATTAAATATTGCAAGCCCACAAGTGGTGAAGTAGATATAAATCAAGTAAATGGAACTACACCTGCTTATACCACCTTTGAGTTTGGCAGAGTATAATTATTCCAAATATTATTGTAAAATCACGCTTTTACACGTATGCCCAAATGCAGCCATATATAGACATAGGCTCTTTGGGTGGCTGATGGAACGAGCCCTCTTTAAGTGCTACAAGCATTTCATGTACAAATATTTTCTATGGTTAACCTCCTCAGACAGAATAATATTGCTGCAGCCAATATAAATATGTGAACTCACCAGTAAGTGTCAAAATGGGGACTGTGATGTGGAAATAAATAAATAAATAAATCACAACCAAAAAAAAATTGGCTCAAACACTAAAATGCTGACATGTTTGCCTTAGATAAGACAGATACAGTGATGAAAAGAGTCTATTGTTTATTAACTCTGGGAAGACTAAACTTTTTATTGCTTTCTAGAAATACAGGAATATATTTTGTACCACTTTATTGTGAAGCAAACAACAGACAGGAAGTCTGCAACTATGAATGGGGTATCAAAGTATGGAGTTTAGTTTGTTTCTTTCACAGCTTTCAGAGTTTTCTTTCCCTACAACTGAGCCTGTTCTTTCTTTTCAGACTCCTCCCAGTTTTTTGGCACTAGAAGTTCCTAGCAGCCATGCCAGCAGTTGTCTCTGGGTGCTAAGAGACTTCAGACACTGCTGCACCTTTCTGGCATACTCCATCTATTCTTCCTTTGCCACAGCTACATCAGATAGCATGTAATCAAAATATTCTTCAATTGTATGACGGAGCATTTAAGTGTCTGCTTTTTTCAGTTTTTTTTCTCTCAGCTGGACACTTCTAAGCTGTGCTGTCACACAGCAACAAAATGTAAGAGGGAAGGTTCAACCTCTACTGCTAAAATTTGCCTCTGATCTCATAAGTCAGCATAATAAAATAGGAGACATTACTTTCAGAGCAGCCCTCAGGTAAAAAAAAAAAAAAAAAAAAGAAAAACAGGAGCAGGCAATTACTATTGAGAGATTCCTTTCCATGATCAGGGAGTGATAAATGATAATCCATATTCGTGAAACTTATTTATTCTCTGTTTTGTACTAGTATTCAAGATGTTAAAAAGCAGCAATAACACAGCATGTGAATTTAAAGAGTGATTAGTCTATTCTGATGGATAGACTGAAATTTTGCACCAAAAAATCATTTTTACTTCATGTCAGTACAAAAGAGAGGAAAGGTAATAACGATGCTTAAAGATGTTTAAAAGTTTGGCAGTTCAAAGTGGAATTGCTCAAGCTAATAAAAACATTAAGAGCTAAGGCTGCAGAAGAGTTTAGCAAAGTAGGAGATGTATCTGCTCTAGAGTTTGCCATGAATATTAGTATTCAGCACTACTGGACTATATGAGACTATGATAAATGAGCCAAAATTTGGAAAAGTCTCTGGAATCTCTGTGTGAATCTCTGAGAATATAAAGCAGCGCTGGTCCCACAAGGAGACAGACAAGTGCTTAGAGGAAGAATATGCTATAGTATGTAAGGAAAAGACATATTAGTTAAAGTCTTAGAAACCTAGTCTTAATTTTTTTTTATTTAAAGCAAATGAAATAGTTTTCAGAAAGCTAATCAGATAAAACGAATGGCATGAGAAAGTTTTCTCTTAAACATTCAGATGATTAAGAGAGATGGAAAATAAAAGTGAGGTTCACAGGAATAAGTGTGATCAGCAATTAGCCTTTGCAGTGCAGAAGCTTTACCTTGTCTGGCAGAGCCTGCACTATCCAATGGACACTCAGGAATTTCTTAGCTTTACCTGACTTCATTTTTAATACACTATATCTGCTCTAAAAGAACTATTAGTGTCACAAAAAATGACTTAATAGGCTCAATTATTGCATCCTCAATATCCATGTGTGGTCACATTTGTTCTCAGCTCTCTGTCATCAGCTGAGGAAGAGCTGCTGGCAGAATCAGTTATCCCCAAACCCTTTGGGCAGTAGGAGAAACTGAGTACTCTTCTTGCCAGATGTGCAGTTTTTTCCACTTGTGTCCAAACAGCCAGAAAACTTGTTAGTGACACTGCCAAATAAAATATATTGAGAGGTGTTAATCTGAAGCTGAAAGTCTCAATAGCTATGACATTTAATGCAGATTTTGCTAATGTGCATTAGATACTAAATAAAATATCTGCTTACATTTCAAGGAGAGTGGTCTCAGCCATATTACTATAATATATGAACTGGACAAGATGATTTGAAGAGGTGACTATACAAGAAAACTACTCTTGCGAGAGTAGCTATGGGCACATCAGTAAAAAGTCTTAGTTATATTACAGGGTGTAATTGGGTATCAGAATAGAATCTAATAGGCTGTAATATAAGCATTTCTGCTTAATTTGACATATGTTATGACAGAAACAAATGTATTTTTTCTCTCACCTTTGTTGTCCAACTGGCAAAATCCTGCTTCTAGCCAATGAGGCCAAAACTGGGCATAGTCATTTCCAATAGAAGGTTGTTGCACACTGATGATACTTTGAAATATATTTTTAGATGGAACAGATCTGAGAGAAAAAGTTGGATACAATTAAGGGACCTGGATATCTTTCTTGGCAATTTATTAGCTGTTCCAAATGGAAATATTTCCTGACTAAGAATCTGCAAATGAAACCATCCCAATTACAGGATGCCAGTTACATATTAAGGATAAAAGTGCATAGTAATGAGCATGATGAATAGAAAGGGAATTTATTATCTGTCTTTTTTATTTTAGTTCTCAAAAGACGTAAAATTTTGGATCAAATGAACTGTTTCACTAAACAGTATAATTTAATAAACTTATCTAACAGCCTATGTCTTATTTAAAAGATGTTTTGTTTCACATCACCTCCTCAAACAAACAAACAAACAAAATCTCTGAATGCTATGAAAAGAAGACCGTATTTCCCTCAGTAGAAAGCAAAATATGCATATTTATTTCAGTATTGTGATAGCATGGAGAAACTTGACTCAAGTAACCCACTGTGCTAGGGATGTAAAGTGACACTTACTTGAGATAAAAGAGAATAACCATGAAGAGTAAAAGTAAAGTCTCCAGGAGAAAGAATATGTATATGTTTCTCTGCTTAAGGTTTTCAGAGGAAAAAATACTAAAATGTGAAGACTGATAGACAGTATCTGCCTTCATAGTTGTGGTTTCACCAGGACCAAATAGAAATAGAAACGAATGTGGAATTAGTTAAAAAACCTCAACATTACTTTCCAGTAAAGAGGGTGTTTTTCTGCACCTAGAGTAGGAACAAATTCTGTTTGGATCAGCCAAATGCTGCAGCCTGTATAACCAACAAAGTGACAATGTGTATTATGAGTACTTTGGTTAAAATAAGAAGTGATCTGAGCCTTTAGCCAGCCTTCGAACCAAATTGAACTCAAACCTTTGACATTTCAGCTACGTTGTCTCCTGCCTCATCCTACATTTCTCATGGTATAGTAGCAAGCTGAAATGCCCAGAGGTCTGATAGTCAAAAAGGGCAGCAATAGGCACCTTGCCACTTCCTGCTGGACTATGGATTTGTCAGAGAAAGAAAATTAGAGTTGTAGGAGGGGGGCATTTTCTCCTTCGAGGCATATATTATTGGTAAGGAGAGGGCAGGCCCTTTCTCCATGATGCATGATAACCTCAAAAGAGAGCATTGATGATAGATGACTGTCAAACTTCCCTGACAGAACGTTGCTATGCCCTAAAGAAAGAATCGTACCATGCTCACCCCAAATTCACAAAAAGTTCATTTAGTTTGGACATGATAAACCTCATAAAGATTCCATTAAGAATATCACAGTATTTTCTATATTCAATTAGATCTCACTGGAAGAAAATTGGTGAAATGTTGCACAATAATTTCTCCCTGGATTAAAAATATTTAGTCATTAAATTTCCTTCCCAAATAAAACCACAACATTTTTGGTTGTATCTTACAAAACAGAATTGGATCTTACAAAACAGAATTAGATCTGTAGCTTGCACTAATGTAACTTTTTAAGCTCATGAGAAGTATTGACTGGAAGGATACCAGGCATTCTGTGATTAAAAGTGTATTAGTCATTTAGTGAAGATTATTGAATGATTCAAGATGAATTGTCTGTTTATATCATTGATGCCAGTATGATTAATGCAAATTTCCTGCTAGATTTAAGTGGAGAGAATTAGAGATATAACTACAAGAACCTTCTTGATCCACAGTAAGTACATCAATAGCTGTTGCATCCTCTAGCTAAATGAGCGTGGAAAGGTTGCATGGAAAATTAAAGTACTTTGGTAATATCTGGGTTCTTTTCTCCACAGTAATGGAGTTTAAGTAAATCTTTAAGGATATGACATATGAGAAGGCTGTAGTATTTGTGATACACACATGAACATACACACACATCATTTTTCAAACCGGAAGAATTTATAAGGTCCATACTGATATGAAATATAATGTGTCTTAGATGCTATTACTGAATCGATAGGATGCTTGAATGTGAAAAAGGATAGCTTTTATCTTTATAAGAGCTTTGTATTTAACCACTAACAACAAGACACTGTTCTTTACACCAACGGAATGTCAGCATACACCCACAGAAGGACAACTAGAAACTGAAGGCAAATCTGTAAGATCTGTAAGCATCTATTCCTACATGTTGATTAAGTTCAGATTCAAAGGCTTTTTCTCATGCTTCCCAAAAAAGAACTCCAGAACAAAGTGGCAGCTAAAGTAAGTGACAAAAAGTCAAAATCTGAATTCTGCTTCTATCATCAATCTTCTTGTGCATGTTAAAGCAAAAAGTTGAACAATTAGTGTCTCTTTCCAATAACCTCTAACATGAAGTTTGTAAAGTACTTGATGCACAAAAATAACTTGCTGATACATATAAAAGATTTTGAAACTTCAGCAAGAAGCCCTTGTAGAAGTAAAAAGTATTGGTGGCAGTATGAAATATTAAGGGCAGAATCACTTCCCTAGTGAAGTGGCAAAATTTCTGATGATTAAATACACTAACATTTTCTTCTGTGAGGATTAGACTCATTAGAAGAATAAATTATAGGCTTGTTTTTATAAACACAATTTAAACTTATGAACTTTACCTTGTACATAGATTGCACTGTTTTCATTCAGAAAGTTTAGCGTTCTTACTGAAGTAAGGAATGAAAATTAACCCAAAGACATGACTACTTGTATAGAAACCATTAGATCACAGTCTAAACCAGTGACTGAACACCTGGTGAAGGGACATAGCCAGACATGGACAACAGGTATAAGCAATTCACCTGTGCACTGGAAGGGATGGACCCAGGGTCCACCCCCAATCTCATTTAAGGGCTGGCAGCCAAAGGGGAAGAATCTCTACTTGGAGATTGTCTCCTGTCAGAGTTTCTGGGAAGTCCTGATCCTTGGAAAGGGCAAGCTGTTCCTTTTTTATTACTGAATTGTGTCTGCTGCCTTTTTTGGGTGATCTGGAGCTAGTTAAATGTCACTGTATCAACTGCCTCCTATCCTTACGCTGCTGAAAGTGGTGTCTTATGTGTTATTGCTTTTCTGTATTTTCTCCTCGATTGCATTTGTATTTATTTCTTCTGAAGTGCAGTTATTAATAACTTTAATTTATTGATAAAATAAATATTGTTTTATTTCTGAAACTTAATTTATTTCACATTAGTGCTAGCATTAAACAAGATAGCCGGATACTATTGGTGTTACTGAAAGCAAAATGTAGGATTATGTCCTCTTATTATCTGGAGCAGCCATGCATGCTAAGTTTCAACTAGTCCTGTACAGCAAGTAATAGTCATATATTAAATCTGACATGCAGTCCAGTTACAGAAGAAAGTTACTTCAGTCTTAATTCCTAAAGAATAATGGCCTGTGTTATCACAATATCTTTTTGCCTGTACTTCCACCTTACTGCCTATATTTCTGCTTTCTTCCACTCAAAAATTTTTGACTCGCTTCAGCTTTTTGACAATATCAGATGACCATGAAAAAAGGAGGAAGAGCTTCCCAATAGGCCTCATGATTCCCCCAACCAGGGCAAGACCAGTCTCCCACAGCAGTAGAAGCTATGTTATCTGGCAGGAAGACAGAAAGATTTTTCTGTTTTTGCTCTTAGCTGTCCTTACCAGAATACTTAAACCAGTAAGAAATGACTCTACTAACTCAGGTGCTCAAGGTATTTTTTTTCTCATTTTCTTTCAACTCTCCTTCTAGATGCAGATATGCCACTTTCTCTAGCTCTCTGATGTTCATAGTAACTTAGAAATAACATTGGGAATTAATAAATATATATTTTAAATCTTAATATTTAAGACATTGTAGAAGCAAGGTACAATATTACACTAAACAGTACCCCTACTGACATAAATTTGCATGTTAAAGAGATCATGGTTTTCAGAGTTGTGTTTTTCTGCCACATTCCAAAAATCGTCATTTGCAGAATCTGTGTTGCAACAATTAGCTTGTTGGAGATTTCTCTTTCCTCTAGCAGTCTCAGGGAGCATGGAAGCATTTTTTTGTTACATGTTGTAAAATATGATTGTAGCAAATTAATTTTATCTATAGAACTATGACCCCTCCACCCCCAAAAGTCTACTTAGTACAGACTTAGGACCAATATTTTGATACAGAAACAATTGAATTCCCTGCACTAATTCAGCATTTTAATGGTTGTTATGTACGAGATAAATAACAAAGCTGTTTTATATTGTTTATTTGTGTGTTCTAATTTCAGTGAAAATACTTTCTCATACCTTTCTTTCCTGATAGAAAACTGTTGTGCAATGTGCAGTGCAAAGGGTCGACTTAAATTAAAAAATGGGACATGTGGCAAGTATTCTGTATTTCAGTGTTTCAAGAGAGATTAAGTTCTCTCATGGTAAGCCCTGAATTTGAACTGAAGACCAAAGCTCTAGTTACTGTGTACCACTCGTCATTATTTCTTTTTCACTAATGTTCTTCTGCAGCATTTCATAGTGACAGGAAGGTATCATAAGGGTCAGCACTGTGGTTACCTCAAAATGATTCAAATGACTCCTGGGTGCCTGAATATGAGAAAAGAGCTTCCCAAAAGCTCTTCTGAAATCCTTTTGTAGAGGGATATAACTTTATTATTTCATTATATTAAACGTGAGAAAATGTCATATACAATTTACTGCTATAAATATGTGCAGTAAACCTCCTCATTTTCTCACCTAATCATTTGTATATTTTAGGAAATTAATTTAATCAAATGTTCATTAGCAGTAATAATTAATTATAGTGAAGTTCATCAGACATAATATACGTGTTGCCAAATGATCACCATGATGTTCTTTTGACAGGGTTGTTAGAGCACAAATGTTCATGCATTTTTATGCAAACATTTCACAAGCATGTGACATCCTAGCTACAAATCTGCATTTACAACTTGGTAAGTAAAGATGCACTAAATATTACTTCAAAATATATTTTAATGTTATTGATTTTAAAATTTTGTATTATAGATCTAAGCTACATGATATTTAGATATAACCAAATTTTTGCTTATAAATGCATGTTAATGTTAGTTATTTCTAAACATATCCTACAAACTGTCCACAAAGAACTCATTATTTTAATAAATTTAACAGTAAATTGCCAATCACTTATTTTCATCATCTGCATATTTTATCAGGAGTGACATTATGTGAAATTTTTACTTTCTGGAAAAAGAATAGCTTTGTGGTTAGGACATAAGACTTGGGGTAAAGAATATTCAGTTACTTTGCCACAGGTTTCCTATGGCTATGGGTAACTCTCCTTCTCTGGCTAGGGTTCATTCCTTTGTTTATAAAACAGTGACAGGAGCTTCTTTTCTGAAATAGCTTTCTTTATTCATTTACATTTTGGGGTTGGGGGAGATACGTTTTTCTCCAAGGCTCAGCAAAAGGAGGCCATGCTCTTACTTGAAGCTTTTAAGATACTGCAATGCTATGTATTAGTAACACAATCATTATTGTTCTGACAGAACCATTAATTTAATTGCTCTTTCTGATTCTTGAAAGCACTGTCGCCTCCTGAGCGTTCTGTATTCAAATTTCATCCACTTCTGTTCAGGTGGATAAAAACAGAACAGTGATTTCAAAATAAATCCCTGCTGAAACTGCAAGCGGTTTCTGGTTGAATGGCCCACATGTGCAGACAAATTCTTGGTTATCTTTGAGTTACTCAAAATATTTCTCAGTGCTGTATTAGAATTTGTCAATGATGTTGGAATATAATGACAGTACATAATGCAGCTGCTAAAAGTGTGCATTAGTAATTAGTGTCAACTAATAACCTGGGAGACACCAGAACAGTTTTTCTGCACCTTTTTCAAGACAAAAAAAGAGCCGGGCATAGCCATGGGCTCATAACCAAAGTGACTTGGGTTAATATGTTGTGGTGCTTTTTTTTTTTTTTTTTTTTTTTTTTTTTGAATCAAATCTCTGTGTGGACTTGGAGCTGGGAAACCCCACATAGCAAACTTTCCTGCAGTATTTGTTGAAAGCCAGCCAAAAAAAGCCATGTTTATTTGGCTTAAACCTGTACTGCTCCTTCACAGTACACTGACAGGTTCATTTGTACTGGCACATTCTGGCACTGTTAGATCTGGAAACTTAATATGAGATTCCCTTAGCTCACCCTGCCTTCCCCCGCTCCCAGAGGCAAGGATGCATCATGGATCTGCAGCAAACATTTTGTTGTATCAGAAAATGTGATAACAACATGGGAAAAATCAGACTAGGGTGCTTTTTTTTTTGCTTTTCTTGGTATGGGTTAGAGATGTTAATTGAGTAGGGTTTCTTTTGGGATGCTTTACAGTTCTGCAATGTTGTTTTTCATCTTGGAGTCAGAATACTGAATCACCTGCCAAGAATAACAATTAGCTGCTTAGCCTGTCCAGTTCTTATTTGAACTGAAGTGTAAGATCAGTTTTTCAAACGATTGTGACAACATATCTATTAAAGTCTGGATCTGGTTCAGTAACAAGGGTCACAGCCATCTGCTTTAAGTCATCTTGGTAAATCTTTCCCCTTTTATTTCACTTCTTGTATCATCCTACAACACTGAGCAAACCAGTGGACTTCAGGTGTGCTTTCAGGAAATCTGCTCACTTTCATTCACCACAGTGACAGCATGCAAGGACAAATCTGTTTAATTTTTAAAAGGCTCAATGAAAATTAATGACAAGAATTTTATGAAAGCAGTCATTCCTTTAAAATGATCTCAGATAAAAAAAAAAAAAAAAACAACTGCCAGTTCTATGGCTTTTAAAGGGGGGATGTTGCTCACAAATTGGATGCTCTTCTCAGGTTATCAGTCAGAAATTTATTCTTTCACTCTGGCAAGAGAATTTAACACTGTTAATTGCTATCATCTTTCATTAGGATTTTTGTCAGCATGTGTTGTGCTGCAACTGTATAGACCAACTGTGTTTCTAGTCTGAAATTTTAAAATGAGACAAATGTTGATTATTTTCAAAGGGTTTCAATCTTTGCTTAGAAATTGGGAAAAGAAAGGAAAACTGAGGCATCAGGAAGGAAACTGAAAAGAGTAGATTCCAAGTATGTAAATTTGTAGGAGATAGACTCTAAGACCTTCTTTTTGTCCATTTTACAGACTCTGATGAGTGTCTTGTGCAATAATTGAGATTCAACTGTGTCAGGTGTAGAGTGAGCCTACTTAGTTCAGCTTTTCAAATATACGTATGCAAAAAAAGCATGCAAGACTAAAACCACTTGTTTTATTTGGTCTTATCCTGCCTGACAAGTAAAAGTTTGTAAATTTTGCAGACTGGAAATAGAGTGAAAGGTAGCTGTATATCACACTCTTCTGGCTGAAGACAACCTTCTTTACTCCCTCTGAGCAGGAAGCCCTGTGTTGCTAACTCTTTTGATGTATTTCAGGAGCATCTGGTTGCCTGTTACTGGCTAAAGATAATGATCAGTTACATTTTTCACCTGTTTCTCTTCCATACCCCTGAAGTTTCTAGTTTGCCCAATTACCAGGCTTTTCCTGGGCTCCCATAGGCAGAAGATAAAGGAGCAGTCCCATCACTGGGGAATTAACACTTAAGTCACCTGTTTCTTCATGCTGCATCTTGGCTAGCTGTAGGTTATTAAAAAGGATTGTTTCCTCCCACCTTTGTTCTGATTACAGAAATATCATATTTGATCACCAAGCATCCTAGTGAGAAAATCTTGCAGGCTCATGTAAGAGGGCAGGAAAAGCAAAATGGGAAGAGATAAAGAAATACTGTAGAAGAGGAGACTAACCAACCTATAACCTAACTGTGCTTCAAATCTGTAATATAGTATGTGTTCCCAAAAATTACCTCCCAAGACTTTCTTTTTAATGATTCTTTTATGTGCCTCTGGAGGAAAACACAATTTCTTTTAGTAGGTAACAGTGATTTGTGGAGGGAAGCAAAATCAAGTATGGATGAGAAATAATGCAAAGTTCAACAACCTATGATACTTCCAGCCTATTAGCATAAACTGAACTTCTGGCATGGGCTTCTGTCTTGCTCCAATTTATAGGAGGGAGAGGAGGTTCTTTGAAATATGTGTACCCGGTGTGAGATTAAGAAACAACGGTCCAAATGTTGGTCCAACCAGTTTATTACAAATCTTAATAAGGGAGATGGGGAAAGGGAGAACTGACACTATTACAGATTGGGGTGATGGGGAAGGGAAGGTGAGTGATAGAAAAGATAGGAAGAAGCAAGAATTGCGTAAAGCGGGGATAGTCACCACCAGGATCTGGCAGCAGTCCCGTTGCATGACAGTCCGGGGCAAAAGTGCAGGGGAAGAGCAGTAGCAGCATGGCCGGTCCTAGGCAGCAAGAAGGTGCAGGTATCGAGTATGTCCAGGAAGAAGTCCAGGAGAGAAGTAGCAGGCCCTGGACAGTCTGTCAGCATGCAGGCTTTCTGTAGTGAGGGATCTGATGGCATCCACCTTCTCGGGGGGGAAAGCAGCAGCAGAGAGGCCAGCCTTAGGCAGAAAGCAGGTAGAGCACAGAGCAAGTCCAGGAGGGAGAGGCAGGTCGTGAGGCTTCTCATGTCAGAAACCTTCTTATTCTTCAGCATGCAGGTCTCAAGTCGTGAGGACTCTGTTGTCAGAAACCTAAAACCTCATGGTTGTTCGTCCCCCTTTTATCCTCCTTCTTCTCTGCCTACGTGACATCCCTGAGCGCTTGGGTAAGAGTCATGTGAGCACCCCCTGAGATGGCTGTCATCCTTGAGGTAAGTCCACAAAAAAGACTGTTTCCTGGCCACTGAGCGGCAGCTTATCTCTCTCTCGTTTCCCCTGGCCTTGTCCATCTGTTGTCCCTCCAGACAAAAGATTTCCCAATCAAGCAAGCAAGTCAGGACTTGCTTGTACTTGTTCATCTGTGTCCCTCAGCAAGCTTTGAGATGACGATGCAAAAGAATAATCTCTTACAGCTTCTTTCAGTTAAAATTGATCATATCAGGATAAACTTTAATATCTTTAATATCCTAAACCATATTTTTACATGTGATGCATTGATGTTGGTGGATACAAACCAACCACTGTGTTGGTTTAACAGAAAAGCTTCTAAGTGCCAAATACCTTATTAAGATCAGCATCCCCTCCCCCCAGAAACCATGGGTTATACGTTACAATTATTGCTGAAAGTATTTCAGATCTATCTGAAGGCTGGAGCTTTTTTTTTTTTTTTTTTTTTTTTTTTTGAGCATAATTCAACACTATTTGTTTTGTGCAATGACAGAACTTGTAAACAGCTCTCTGCTTCTAACAAATGAGTTAAACTCTTAATGAGTATTGCAGTAATGAATCCATGGAGAAGGACGTATCTTATTTATATTGTTATCAAATTAAGAGCACCATCAAAAAAGCAGTTAAGTAAGGTATGTTAAAACTTCAGTTATTATAATAAATCACTTCCATTTGATGGCAAATATAGAGAGCATAAAGAAACCATCAAAAAGCTCTAGAGACAAGTCTCACAAAGACAGGTGCAGATAATGAAAGGTATGCCAAGTTTATTTTTCAAGGAGAACAAGATAGGAATTTCTGTGAGAATAAGTTTTATGGGAGGATTAGTAGGTGATAAAAAGTGGGTGTGGGGAGAACATGAATTGCTTCATTTTAGCTTCAAAAAAGAGTGTTATGAATATAATAAAAATGCAGTAACAAAGGAGAATGAGGAAAGAATACAAAGAAGAGAGTTTTATTGTGTTTTATAACAAAGTTTTGTGGGACCTCAAACAGGAAGTGATCTTGAATTTGATGTTGTGGAGAAAAAAAAATTGAAAGGAAATTGATAAAAGATTTAGGGAATTATTTTATATAATTGAAGTAGAATAGCTGGAGATAATTTTATCAGTGGTGTTTTAGACTTCCCTGAAAAGGGTGATGGGAAGACAGAGAAGGCTGGTGGAGAAGGTTTTATTAAATTATATCAGTCAAGATGGGAGAACAGAGAAGAGAACCAGATTCTTGGTAGCTAGGATTTTGAGATGAGAATGAGGGTCCCTGATACTGGACAAGACAAAATCCCAAAATTAAGATTGTTTATTGTAGTTTTGACAAGATCTAAGATTTTTCTTTCTACATCAGTTCAACTGAGGAAGAACATACAATAAATGCATTCACCCATATCTGCACAGCTAATGAAAATGGTGTGCTTCCTGGAGAGACTTTCTAGGGATGTACATTTCCCTTGAGAAACTAAGGCATAATCTTTCAGGTTTTCTTTCCTTCTCTTTTTTTCCTTTATTATGCTTTTATCTTTTTTGTTGTTGTTGTTGTTGTTGTTCTTTCCCCTATAGGGAGTAGGAAAGTAAATATATACTCACTTGAGTCAGGTTTTAAGCAAACTTCTTTCTATCCTTCATATTCACTTGAACTACTCACGCTCAGAAGGAGGCTGAGTATGATAGTGGTGGATTCAGTGAAGAGAAAACTTCATAACGTTATTTTATAATGCACATTTTCTTTCATAATTACAGTGAATATGGCAAATAAAAATGTTGAGCTAGGTCTTAGGAGTCATAATCATCATGTACAGCAGTCTGTGTATGTGCAGGGCTTGTTTTAAAACTTGTGACTTCACTTCTAGTTTCTAGGTCTTTCAGATTATCTTTTTGGTGTGCTTAAAAAATGCACTTGTGTAGTGTAGAGGCTTGTGAAAAGTAACAGAATGATAGCTCTGCAGGGCAAAAGCAGGTCAGTTCTGGACAGAGGGAACAACTTGGGAAGTGCTCTCAGACTTATGGCCTTCAGGTACCTTCCAGTTTGAGAAGGATCTCCAACAACAACCAGCAGAAGTTGCAAGAGAATTCACCCAGCCATTCCTGGCCTCCTTGCTGGGGCTGTAGGAATGGCAGCATGAGGCTGTGGGGATACCCCCCATACTGCAGTACCTGTGCTGCAGCCTGTGGATGTCACCAACTTGCTGCACTTTTTGCAAAAAATCCTTTTCTGTGAAATGCAAGCTGAAAAGGAAATGAGATCAGAAATGAAATGGCAAGGACATGAGAGAATCCAAAGCATTTGTTACCTTTATTTTAGTAACTTCATTAATGCTAAACACAATGACATTATGTTCACATCAAGCATGTGCTGTAAAATTGCACTTGTCAAGCACTTCATTTGGCAAAAATGCTGAGAAGATGCTGAGCCAAGAAATGTTTATTCTCTTCTCCCTCATAAAATGGTGAGCTGAAGAACAAGTGGAGCTTGTTCACTCTGTTATATTAGAGTATGAGGGACTGTACATATCTTTATTTTCAGATGGTTTTAACTTAGCAATAGGCAGATAGGGGCTGAAATCAGGCATTAAGAACAGATAACTAAGATATGGTGCAGTTTCCAATAGCATATTTCTGTGTGGAGTAAGCTGATGTCTTTGTGATAGCTTGATCAGTCTTGAAGTGCAAGCTATCGCAAGCAAGGATAGTTGCTTTTGTCTGAGCACATCCTAGCAAGTGGCATACTGACCTATGGCCAGAACAAAGAAGACATGACAGCAAACTAACAATTAGCTGAGAAGCTGCATGACAAGTCACTGTTCATACAGTCCTAAGAAACATCCTGCCTGGATGACTCATCAAGTTCTGACAATGGAAATTCAGTTGAAATAACACTACGATCAATTAAATGTAATTTCATTGGTGTCATGCCAACTACAATTCTGACATAGCTGTGTCCTCTGTAGAAAGCATGGGATGAAAATTTCATTGCAAATACCTAGAAATGGATTTTTCATTGAGTTGCATTTCATTCATGATGGGTACCTGTGATACATATTACAGTATTACTTCAATTTGGGACCGACTGTCCTTTATACTGGTTTGTCTTACACATTTAACAGTGCTGAAGTTTATCCCTCTGAGTATTCAATTTAAACACATTCATAGTTTTCCCAGTATTTTGCAGGGGAAATTATAGCACCTAAGTAGTAAACTCACAATAACGCTTTCAAGCTGGGTGAAAATTTAAAATATATTTATCTGGAAAGAGTATGAAGAAAGCACTCATTACTGTTTAAAAAGTAATAATTAAACTGCTTCTGCTCTATCTGGAGACACTGACTCATTACAAATAAAGATAAACAAGTGCAATATAGAACCCCCAAACATTTATTCTTTTTTAATGGACTTTTAAGTCAATTTCTGTAGTTGATGATGAATGTAATAAAATAAAATAAAATTAAAAGAAATGTCAAGAAGAAAACAAACTTAAAGTTAACAAAGCCCACCATAAATTTGCAATTACTTGTCCATTAAAGGTCTTCAAGAAAGTTCATTTCAGCAAGGATAGAATTGACACAATTGGAGCTTTAGCAGTAACAATTATTATCATTGCAAATTACTTAAACTATTAAACTGAGTAGAATTCAGAATTATCATTAACAGTCAAATTACTTTAAAAAAAAAACCTTGTTTTCTTTCTCCTTTGTTTAATTTAAACTTAATGTCTGCTTATTCTTACACAAGCAGAAAATGCTGATAAATAATTCCAGAGCATGCCTAAACATCTCCCTTCACAACTAGCTTCTAATTTGATCTCAGGAGACCCTTCTTGGTAGTGGAATAAAATATTTTCATTTATTCGAGGAGAACCTACATCACCATACGTTTCTAATCTCATGTTGCTTGGTAATTCTGCTAGATGAGGTCCTCAGCAAATCATTAAACTTGTTCAATAACAACATTACAAAACACAGGAGATTTGCCCTTAGTGAAACAAAGAAGTTTTTCAGATGTGGGGAAAAAACATAACAAAACAAAATGAAACCCTTTCATAAGTTATCTTGGGTTTCTAGGGCAGAGTTTCAGAGAATATTTAACATTTTAAATTTCCTGATATGCACAGTACAAGAACAAGAAGACTTCAGTGCAGTGTCAGAGTGGTTTGAAACAGCCATACCTTCACATTATTGGAAGTAGAACAGTGATACCGCATTTCTGATAGGATCAAATGTTTTGTCTCTGTCAGCTCACTGTACCCATTACACATTCCCTCTGTTTGAACAAAATATGGCCTTTTGAAACTTAAGGGTTTAACAACTCAGTCTTATCTTTCTAGGAACTAACTGTATTTCCTGATTATATGATAACATAAATGCCTTTGCTATGGAATTCATGAATCATCGAGAAATGATTTGAAGAGAGGAAATTAAACACTTGATTCAATTAATCTTTTTTATTAAGCTAGAAATTCATGGTTCGCGCTCCTAATAAATATAATGTGAGATTGCATATGCATTAATCACGTGAAATTAATAACTATTACTATACTTTATATTAAATAATACTGGATTCAAGTTACTTACACACCAGCTCCCTGATCAGGAGGGTGTGGGGAGTATTGTAGAAGTAGTATATTCTCCCCATGGAGAAAAGACTCTCATTGCTTTATGGATCATCCATCTTCTTTGTTGGCTTTATTGTATTTCTTCCATATTGATGGAATAGCTTTCTCTCTGGGAAAAGTTTGTTTGGTCAAGTGCTTAAAATCAACCCCAAGTTTGGTAGGAAATAAAAATGGAATAGAGGAAAGATGCGGCTATGAGGCTGCATTAGCTGAGGTTTGTTAAGCATCTAACTAGTTAGGGTCATTAATATTGTTATTTACAATACATCTGTAGAGGTTGGTAATTAAGTATAATTTTTACTTACAGTGTGATGTCTATCTATTCATGAATCCACCCATTCATTTAGGCATCTATTCCTTTGGACACTAATTCATACAGCACATAAAACCAAATATTTAGTCAGTTGTTATACATCTCTGAATAATGAAATCAATAGTAAAGAACTTGTTACTTGTGTGGCTATTCTAAGATATTTAGAGAACTATAAGGGAATAGGTAGATAACTAGATGTTTATCACTCATTACTCTTCTCCAGGATTTAGTAAAACAGCTGGTGTATTCTAGGTATAGAATACCTAGATAGGATAGTGCTAAGCAGGGCACTGTTATCTTAGTTGGTACCTCTGTAGGTCACAGTTAATAGTACCTACATTGTCTGATTGTCAGGATCAGACTGTAGATATCCCCTGGGAAGGTATCCTCCTTCCCTAGCAGCTATGAAAGAGCCCCAGGCCCTCATTTGTTCACCTTGTTAAAACTACATAGGGCTAACATCAAGTAAGGTTAACAAAGGATGTTCTTACCAGTTAAAAACCTGAATATAACTGATTGTACCTTCATTAGGATAAAGCATATCTGTAACTGAACTACATAATATGCATCATCCTTCAGAATTGCCTTTAAAGTAAAAGTGGGTTAAAAATGGCTTAAGATTTCTCTATGGTTTTTTGCTGAGTTGTTTTAAGAATCTATTTTGGGTAAAGTAATTTAACTCTAGCCCTAGCTGTTAGTTTCTTATGAAAAGAAACTGTCAAGAAATGCCAGTATAATTTTTCACTTCAGGTTGAAATGCATGTTAGTACAAACAATACTTTCAAAATGCTAATTATTTTAAATCGTTTAAAAAAATAAGATATTTTGCAAACATGATTTTTTAAGGTTTGTCACTGTGAAGCTACTGACATTTAAGGAAATTATCAAACTATTAAAAACCTTGCTGAAATGATTTTGGGGAGATTGGTAAGAATTTTACTACAGTTTGAGTCCTGAGAATTATTTTTTTAAAAAGTATATTTTCAAGCCAGGAAATTGAAAAATTTCTATCACTTATTTGTGATTCTTTAAATAGAATTTTATGCAATATTTTGGTGTATTCCGTAAATTTGAGAACATTTAGGAAGAGCTTCTATGAACAGAAAGATGTCCTCTTTCTGTGAGTTAGGTGGTGGACTCTTTTCTTCTATTTTGCATAACCTTGTTTTCCTTGGTGATTCAACTTCGACTCCTTTCTGATTTCTCAGATATATCTCTAGGTAGGGAGAAGTCAACATTTATTATATCTGTATAATCATCATTTTCACCATGACCTTTTTGTTTTTTTTTCCTTTTCTGACAGATATTATCATATTTTCTGGTATATAAGAGGGGATGGGCTCAAGGTGCAACCAGAGGATGTTCAGATAGGTTATTAGGAAAAACTTATTCTCCAAAAGATGGATCAGACACTGGAATGGGCTATCCTTGGAGGTTTCAAGAATCATGGAAATGTTCTAAGGAACACAGTTTAGTGGGCAACACTGGTGAGCACAGGCAGTGAATTTGTAAAGAAGTGTAGTTTTCTGTTTGTGCCTGAGTTGGGAGTAGCATCTCTCTGTAACTTAGTGATAACTATAAGACATAGAAATGACAGTCACAGATTAATATACCACTATGTACCTAGTGCACAAACATTATGAAAATATAGCATCTCCGTGTCCATTTATGCAGTTTGCACTTAAAGTCAAGAACAAGAATGAACCTCTTTCTTACTCTCATTTTTGTCTTTTCTGTGCAATATTGTGCATAGTGTATCTTGTAAATGATGTTTTTTCCAGGTAAGTGTTCAGGGCTCATCATAATTTGTGCATTGGAGAAGAAAATTTTGAATATAATTTGAGAAAGGATACGAAATCATGGACTGATAGCAAGCATTATTATATCTAGAATCTCTTGTTAATTATTGTATTTATTGCTTTTTGTGTGATATGCTATGTCAAAAGGTCTGCATGAATGTTCTTCCACGGAATGTTTATTGAGAAATGAACATGCCTCTGTCTTTGCAAATTAATTAGCTTTGTACTTTCTGTTTTTCTGAAAGGTTAAGTGTAATAATCTGAAACTGTTTTACAGCAGTTCTGTCCTTTACAGAGCAATTACTTTGTGCTACTTAAAACTGGCTAGTTAAGCTTCAGTTCTCACGCACCTGTCTCTTTCACTTTCTATTTTAATTTAAAGCAAATTTTGAAAGGTATAAGTGATGAGGGCATCATAGATGGAGATTCCCTGTAGTCTAAACTGGCAGTTTTGCTGAGCTCTAGATTTAAGTCACCTTACAGCACTTTGGAGGGGGATTTTGTTTTTACATTGCCTGTAATACTGCCTGCCAAAGAGTAATTTTAGACAAGAGGGAGGGCACTTGGCAACTTTTATCTTGGAGGTGACAATGCAGAAGCTGCTAATTAGAGAAAGTTGTTTATACCAACTCGATGTAGAATTCCAGTCTTACATGTGAAAAGTGCACAAGTATTCTTTGTGCCAAATTGGCCTCTGTGTGAGGACTGGGTGGATCCAATTAATGTCAAACAGCCCTGTGTAGTGTGTCTGTATAAACTAGAGTGTGATATGCTTACATGTGGCATCCTTTCCAGATGATGTGCTCAACTATGAGTAGAGATGAGATAATGAACACAGAACATATTTATTTCATCTGAACCAGACAGAAGGCTGAATATGTTCTGAAGTAGATCACAAGCTACAAAAGCCACCTTCTTACTTTCTTTGTATGCCACAAGATTTCATCCAGCTATGGTCCATCAGTTTAGTTTGTGTTAGTTATTCAGTGAATTTCTTAATATTTCCCTCTTGAATGAGCCTTACTTCTGCAAATTAGACCTATTATTGAAGGTGTGACAACTTGTTACTCAAAATGTCTGACAAGCACCCACTTTCTAGATGGTTTCCAGAGAACTCCAACTGTTTTTTTGTATATGTGTCAGAATCCTCATAGAAGGAAATGAATTTTTGTTAATTTTTATATCTTCTTTTGCATTGGGTTGGACAAGAAGAATATGATACTGAGGTTCAGTGTTAACCAAGACAAATAGCAGTAGTGAGACGTATAGGCTAACTGTAAGCAAATGGTGACAGAATGAGCACAGGGAATTTGAGACAGAAGCTGGAAAGCAATGTAGATTAATGTGAATATATGCAGTTATCCATAAAGGCTGAAGTTTAGCTTTAGATGAATATTAATTATTTAAGGAATGTGATATATATGCTGGGAGATTTACAAGTACACAAACAGGGTACTTGCTTAGAGGTACCAAAGCCTAATTCAGAGGTATTACTCTAATCTGTGAAAAGTAGCTAAAACAGAGAGAGCCACATTGGAACACTTCATGAATGAATATGGAATTAAGGAGAAGAGGAATATCGCAAAGTTGCAGAGAAAAAAACTTGAAAGACAAAATCTACTTAGGGAGAGTTATTTTCAGTGTAATTGGAGAAGAGGTCAAGATGTAGAACAATGCTATGCAGGACAGAAATGAGAAAAGAATGACAAAAGGAAAGTGGCACATTGGATAAAGAGGATCTTTTGAGTAGGAATTAGGCTGTGAGTTCCATAGTTCTGAAGGATGGAGAAACAAGTGGGGAATTCCTGCTGTGTGTGTTATACTATACATTACTCTAAACCCGGGCCTTGTGCAAACATCACAATGCCATCTTTGTGTGGTATTCTGTTATGTATGATCGGATTTGAATACTTTCCTGGCAATACTCTTTTTATAACTGATAGCCTTTTGCATTGGTTCACACACAATTAACTAACTTTTTTAACTCCAGAATGTTTCACATGAAGTTGATTATAAGTAGTTGTTGTTCTTCTTTTTT
>PPHD01006180.1:1623-25011 GCA_002909625.1 Bambusicola thoracicus
ACAACCCAACAACAAAATAGTAAAATTCTTATGCAAGACTCAATAGGAAAAAGCTTCATCTGCAAGCCATATTTTTAAGATAGTTGACAGCCTTTGTTTAGAACCTACTTTAATATTTTCCTCCAGTTGTCTCAAATCCAACAAAATGCTGTCCTTGTAATCTGTTTTCACTTTGTAACTAAGAATCTAACGTGAACGAGAAAAGGAGCACATGATAACTGCTTCTATGTAAGTATTTTGTCAATGATGGAGGCTTAAAATGAAGCCAGTGTTATATTTACTGTCTTTATATTTTAGAAGTACAATCTGAAGCAGTATTTGATGTTAAGGAAACGATTATTTCTGTTATCATAATGAAATATAAAAGTAGGAATGGCTGTCAGTTGTTTTCACATCCCAACTTGAAATTGTACAGTACAAGCTTCTTCCCCACATTTTTCTCTGTTTTCTTTTTAATAACTCAACATATTATTTTGCTCTTGCAATCCAGGAAAAAAACAGCAAGGACAAAAAACCACCAGCTTTCCAATGTAAAGATTGTTAAGTTTGCTTAGTTAAAATATCTTGACCTCCTGAGAAAAGGGAAAGAACAGATATTAATAGACTGACTAGCAGTTCTATTAAACGTGAGATTACTCATTTTGGCATCAACGTGATTGGAAGCAATGTACAAGTGAAAACATGAAGCACTTTAAAGATTAAAAATGGGATGGAATTGGTACCTCTTTTTTTATGATGTTGGCGGTATGGCAGTAGAGGATGAACCTTCCCACCAATATTTAATTACATGCTGTTGCCGTATGACAGATGGCAGCAGAGGGGCAGTCTGACAGAATGGCATCTGGCACGGAAGAACAGATGAAGCAAAGGTGTGGAAATGAACTCCTCCTTGTGGAAAAAATGCACCAGTTGATATTTGTAAACACTTGCTGAATGTTTATGGAGACCAAACAGTGGATGTTGGCACACTGAGGTGGTGGGTGGTGCATTTCAGCAGCGGCAACAAGGATGTGAAAGACAAACCATGTTCCAGATGGTCATTCTTGCTGTCACACCATGGAATGAAGAGTGTCTGCACAAATTGGCAGATTACAACCAGGGATCTGTATATGGAGCTAAAGATTGGCTCCAATTCATTGGAAACAATGGTGGCAATGCTAAAATATCACAAAGTTTTCACCGGGTAGAATGCTCCACCACGAACAGAAAGAACAGCATTTGCAAGTTTGTCAGGACCTACTGAACCAATACAAGGCTGAAAGTGACAGTTTCCTGTATTGCATCATTACTGAGTATGAGATGTGGTGCCATCACAAGCCAGAGTAAAACAGCAGTCTATGAAGTACTGACATGAATTTACCATTAAAGTTCAGACCTCACAGGGTAAAGTGGATGTGCACTGTCCTTTGTGATAGGAAAGGGGTGATCCTTGTGTATCTCCTGCAGCCTGGACAAACCATCAGCACAGACCACTATGTCTTGATGCTGATTACGCCGAAGGCTCAAGCTTCCAGAATCAGGATGGAGAAGACTAACTTTCTCTTGCAACATGAAAACACCAGGTCTCATACCACTTTGATGACCATGGAGTACATTGCCAGTCTGGACTGGCTTACCATGCCCACTATATAGTTTGTATTTGGAGTCTTCTGAATTCCATCTGTTCAGGCCGATGAAAAATGGACTGCGTGGACAGCATTTTCCTAGCAGTGATGCTGTCATAGCAGCTGTGAAATGGTGGGTCAGAAAGTTGTAGCACTTCTGAATGTCATAAATTACCAAGGAATTATTCCCTGACTAATATCGGAGAGGAGGAATTCCATGGAACTTGATGATTAGAAGAAAGTGAAAGGTATCTGTGAGCACATCCAACTACATACCACAAACAGGCAAGCTGGATACAGAAGACACTGCAGATGTGAAAAAGACAAAACTGAAAACTTTTAAGTTACAGCATTCAACACTTTCCCATTCTAAACCAATGCCTGAGACGCTTTAATATTCATATGTAAAAATTAAATAGAGATATACATGGGACAATCTTAGGTATGTCTACAGAATGGAAGAACCCTTTAAGAGCAGCCCTGTGGAGGACTTGGGGTCCTGGTGGGCAGAAAGCTGGGTGCGAGCCAGCAGTATGCACCTGCATCCCAGAAGGCTGACTGTATTCTCACACCAGTCTTCCAGTACTTGAAGAGAGCTTATAAGCAGGAGGGAGAGCAACTTTTTACATTGTTGTATATCAACTGGAGCAGGGAGAATGGCTTTAAAATAAAAGTGGGGAAATTTAGGAAGAATATTAGGAAGAAATTCTTTACTCAGAAGGTGGTGAGGCACGGGAACAGGTTGCCCAGAGAAGTAGTGGCATGGACCTGTGTCAGGGGAGGGCTGGATTGGTGTTAGGAAAAGGTTTTTCATCAGAGTGTGGTTAGGCATAGGACAGGCTCCCCCAGGCAGCAGTCATGGTCCCAAGATGCCAGAGTGCAAGGAGTGTTTGGTCAGTGATCTCAGATGTACAGCTTGAATTTTGGATGGTTCTGTGTGCAGCCAGGAGTTGGGCTTGTTGATCCTTGTAGGTCCCTAACAGCTCAGGATATTCTATCATTCTATGTTTCTTTACCCACTCTTCTAGTCCAGTTGCCCAATTCATCCCTCTCAACAGAACCACAGAGCTGTAGAAGTTAGAATGGAAATTGTCAAATTCTGGTTCAGTTAGAGATCGGACTTCCACTGCCTATTCAGCACTTGGGCACACTACCAGTTACTAGCCTATCGTTGAGTAGGCTTCACAATACTACAGAACCCTTTTTTGTTCTGCATCCCAGCTAGTTTTTATCCACCTCAGGGTCCATCATCGATGTTGCTGCCATTTGTCAATGAGAATGTTATGACACAGAGTGTCAAAAATTTTACTGAAGTAGAGGAAAAAAAAACAACTGCTGTTCCTCTTGCCTACTGTGCTAGTCAGCTCATCGTAGAAGGCCATGGGTTCAGCCAAACATGATTTCCCATTCAAAGATCCATGCTGACTACTCCAAATAAGCTGCTTGCCCTTCATTTTCTTGTGAATAGTTTTCAGCACTATTTGCTTCTACCATTATGGTGGCAGTTAAGGAGACATCACCTGGCCTGTAGTATCCCTGGTTTTTCTTTGTTGTTCATCCTGAAGCTAAAAGTGACATTTACTTTCAGTTCTCAGGAATCTTTCCCCAGTGGCCCAGATCTTCCAAAGATCATTGGCATAAATGACAATGTCAAGTTACTCTTCAACCATGGGTGCATTCCATCAGATCCCAAGGACTTGCATTTGTCCACTTTGTTTAAATGTTTCCTAACTTGACCCTACTCTACCAAGGCTAAATCCTCCTTGGTATGTACTTTCCCACTGGTTTCAGGGACCCAAGGTTCCTGAAGGCTGCCCTTACCATTTAAATGCAGGAATGAAGAATGCATTGATTATCTTGGTCTTTTTAATATCCTTCATCAGAAATCCTCTGTCCACTCAGCAGTAGGCTCACATTTTTTCCCCAGTCCTCCTTTCACTCTTAAACCTCTTCACAGAATCACAGAATTGCAAGGGTTGGAAGGGACCTCAAGAGATCAAGTCCAACCCCCTGCTAAAGCAGTTAACCTACAGTAGGTTGCACAGGAAGGCGTCCAGATGGGTCTTGAATATCTCCATAGAATGAGCCTCTACAACCTCCCTAGGCAACCTGCTCCAGTCCTCTGTCACCCTTACTGAAAAGAAGTTCTTCTGCACGTTTGTATGCAACTTCCTACGTTCAACTTTTAGGTCATTACTTCTCCTTTTTTCACTACACACCGAGAAGAGCTTGATGTCCCAAGCATCCTCCCATGCAGTCTGTCCTTACTTCCTCCACCTTTGATGGATTTTTTGTGTGTGTATGAGTGCATGCGCGTGTGTGTTTGGGCTCAGTTATAAGGACACTGCTTATTCATGCTGTCTTCTAGTTTTAGAAAATCAGTTTAGACAATTCAAGGTAAGTTACCCACTACTAAGAATTTACTAGACAATCAGTCATATTTGTATAAAGGAACTTTAAAAAATAATGTAGCTTCATAAATACGGTAAGAACAACTCAACAGTCGATAAGTAATCTACTTTGGAAGAATCATCACACCTGAGAAACAATTAAAAACAATTACTGTACATGCAATACAATTCACTGTTTCAAAACAATAAAACCACAGTAGAAAAAAAGAGTGATCTTTTTTTTCTTCCCACTCTTCATGAATTGTTAAATAAATAATGTATACAGTTTTGGCAAAACAAATCCTGAAGAACTCAAAAAACGGTGTTCTATTCCTATAGCATTGAGAACTACTGCAAGCAATTAACCCAGTTCCTGCATCCATGTGGCTGGAATTTTTAACTGTTCTCCTTTCCCAAAATGTCTGTTTCTGCTTGTTTTGCTTGAAACATTATCAGTTGTACCTGTCTATGAAGTTCTTTTTAATCTGCAAGTTATCAATGGAAACACATGTAATAAAAAACTGCCATTCCAACAATAATATTATAAATGCTATGAGCAAATTCAAATAACAGATTTGTTTTTACTATAGCCCAGCAACAAAATGTCTTAAGTTTTCAATATAATGCTATGCATGCATAAACAGACAAGATAAACAAAAGCATAAACAAAACCAGACATAGTTATTTAACTGAAAACTAAACATCTAATTCTGTTAACTACTAGGAAACAGCATATATACACAGTGATTTTATGTTAGCAGTGTCCTTATGGGTCTACTTGAAAATAAAAGAAAGCATTCTAAGGAGTCAGTAATAAGGCAACAGTTATGAAATAACAGCAATCATATTATCCTCCTTGTAATATCAGATGGCAATTAGTACAGGTCCAAGCTAGAAAAAGTAGTTTAAAGTCTTGTAACTTAAAGCTCATTTTGGTCTCTTTCAGGAAGGACAGCAGCTCTTGCCTCAACCATGGAAGTGTTCCAGGACAGGTTGGATGGGGCTTTGGGTAGCCTGATCTTGGGTAGCAATCAGGTCATGGCAGGGCTTGTGTCTGGATGTGCCTTAAGGTCCCTTCCAATCTAAACGATTCTGTGGTTCACTGATTCTCCTACCTACACATCCTGATGAGCTGCAGATTATCACCAACAACAGATATGCTCAGGCATATCATCAGACAACTTCTTGCTTACAGCCCAGATGAAAGAAGATATCTCACCCCAGTAAATGAATCAGTGCAAAAGGCTTCTTGGTTTAATGGCAGTTGAATACAGAAACTTATTTCTTAGAAAGGCAAAGAGTTCTTCCTCACTGGTATTTCAACTCCTCAGATTTTCTTCCCAAGTAAGAGAATGATAACTGAATGAATTAAAACAACATTGTCAAGGTGCCAGTATTTCAGTCTTCCCAGAGCTTGAAACAAGACTTTCTGAAATATAATTCTGTTCTTGTGCCTTCTGATATCCTCTTGACCGATGGAAGAAAAATTTATACTTAGAAAAAAAATGTGCTCTCTGGCAAGCATGGGAAAAACTGAGAAGAACAACTATACTATTCTCCTTCTCTGGGGTTTTTGAGGATATATATTTTATCAACGTACAGAAACACTTCAAGACTGTCCAATGAACAAATAAGTTCTAGATGTTTTAAGCAGCCACATCAAAAAATCTCTTATCTGTAAATGCTGTCAGATTCTGACCTAATGTCCACTCTATGGCTCCTGTCCACTTTGGTCACAGCAATCTATTTTTATTTTTATTTTTTGGCATGGAAATGGGCGTTTTTTTTCTCAGCTGAACTTGTATAGATTTGCAGCCTCAAGCCCAAACATTCAGTACAAGAGAAGACAGATTTTTCTTACGTAAAACACAGAGTAGTAGTAGTGCATGGACTATTTCTGCAGGTTGTAACAAAACATAACCTGTTTCTGTACTCTGCACACACAAAAGTTTCAAAAGGATTTGGACCCCCTCTGACCTATGTTTATGATCCACACGCTGAAACTGCTGGATTAGTTTGGATAATGCAAGTCTGCTGTAAGTTAAACCTTTGTAGACCAATAATCAATGTACCTTATTAAACATTTCTATTTTTTCCTAAAAAAACTGAAAATACACTATCATGTTATATAAAGAGTTATATATGAAATCATTGCTCAATAACTCAATAACATTGATCAATAACTTAAGAAAAGCTTTCTGAGAGTGATGTTTTACCAGTATAAACTCTACTGTGTCAAGGAATTTGAATGATTTATGTGAAAGCTGTCTTGTTTCTCCTCCACGATGAATAAGGAATATTACTACTCCGACTCTGTAAAGGTCTCTTAGTGTAAAACCCAACAGTGCTGAAAAAATATGTAAACAACTAGTGCCTTTCAGACTGTGATTCGAAAGAAAAAGAACAGGCACTTTTGTTTCATTTAAGAAACAAATACACTATAGAGTCAGAAAGCGTCTATTCCACATCTCTTTCCTTCCAGAGACATTTCTATACCCACTATATACACAAACCAGAAGGCATGGAGGCATTTTAATTGACTTTGTAAGTTACCTAGAACTAGGTGGGGTAAACCAAGTCCAACTACTGTTGTTAACTGCAGGAGTACAGGGAAAAAAAGTAGACTGAAAAAAAGCTTCTATCAACTTATGATACTACTTGAATGTATGTGACCAGTACAGTCTTAAGTGCTGGCAGACGGTAGGATGTCTGTATGAGCCAGTCCTGGAAGTAAAAGCACCATGTGGACAACACTTGTGTTGCTTGACTACTGTTTTACAGAGCAGCACAGTGATAGTGACCTATTGTGGGGAACCTACATTAGCAGGGAGGTTGGACTCAAGGATCTCTTGAGGTCCCCTCCAACCCCTGCAATTGTCTGATGAACATTTCCTTTTTCCCTTTACTGAATTGCGGAAGCTCTGCTGATTTACAAATAATATGTTAAAAATCCATGAGATTCTGTCTGATGAATCTGGCAAAAAGCAGGTCATGGAAATGGATTAATGAAGCCCTTCCATTAACCAGCTTATTCTGAAGACCATGCTAATTGATTGATAAATAAATAAATAGGTAAAGGTAATTCAACCACTGCAGTTATCAAGGGAAAAAAAAAGTCATTTAACGTCAAAGTAGTTCTCTCATGCAATAGAGAATGTTTGTGCTGAAATCTGAAGTCTACACCCACTTCAAAACACACAGTTGTAAGCATTATCTGCTAAAAATAAGATACAAGAAGTAGAGCACATTATGAAGTTATAAAGCCTCTGAAGCCTCTGTTCATACATCATAAGGCAAAAAAACTGTATCAATGGACAGCAGGAGAAAAGAAAAGAGGAAAAACTGAATCATGTCCTACCTGTCTCTTGAAGATAAGAGTGCAGAAACTAAACAGAACTTTAAAGCTGAACACAATAGTCCAGTAGTATGTCACTTACAGCTATGGGAACCGATATCGACAATACCATAACTAGTTATACCAAACTCTTCTTACCCTCTTCATTGGCACAAAAAATTAATTCCTGCACTTCAACTGTCAAAATACAAACTTCAAGCATCATTCAGTCCAGATGAATTCAAGTTTGTTTGGCAAGTTGGAGACTCATACTGTTTAACACCTGGACAGATGCAGCAAACAAAGATGGAAATATGGAAATGCTCTCGATTTTCCAGATGTGTTACAGTAATAGCCAAGCTGACACTGAAAATATTTCAGATAGGCTTCAGTAATGCAGTCCTAAGAAAAAAAAGCTTTTTATTGTTAAACTCAAGTATATTTAATATGTAAATATATAAATATGGTAATACCTTCATAGCATGGATTTCTTCTATTAATCTCTCAACTCGTTTTTGGTTCTTTAACTTCAAGTCTTCTGAACCCCTGTAAATGAAGTTTTTATTAAAAAAATCTGAGTTTTGTTCACTTTCTTTTTACAGCACGGTGATACTAAGTTTCAAACAATGGTAAGAATGAGCACAATCACATCCCCTTGTCAAATGAACATGTTGGTGAAGAGTTGTTCGGTTGTACAATGTTTCTTCTGTTTTGAACAGAAGAAAAAAAAAACACTGAAGATTTAGCAAAAATCATCAAAAGGACAAGCATTACTTGATTAGAAGAGAATGACTACAATTCCTACCAACAACACATAGGAGACATTGCTATTTCAAATACAACTACATTCTAAGACCTGCAACATTGAAATACAGATGTTCACTAAGCCCATACGATTTGCTAAGTTTACGGAAGAATAGTACATTCAGTTTACACTGTTACACTGTAAACAATTTACAAGTTACACTGTAACAGACTTATCCTTTTTTTATCTCCAGCGAGATAACACGAGTAACTTTGGGCCACATGATATACTCTTGAAAATGTTGCTTCAATAAAATTAACCCTAATTATTTAAAAACAAGCATAATTTGTATAAACATACATACTAAATAATAGAACTGCAGTGAGAAAATAATGGAAAACATATGATCAAGAGCAGAAGAGCCTAAAAGATCAAGTCTGACGGTTTCGGAAGTGCTGTAAAAGGTCCTTTGTGGTGATTAGCTTCCAAACACTACATCCTTTTTAAACGCGTTAGCTCAATTCTACTTCATGGAACTACTCTTCAGTTAGTACTTTGAGTCTATCTACAATAAAAATGTGACTAATAGAATATATATATCAGCGTGCCTTAAGTTTTCTATGTAGTATGTTTACCACTTGTCCCTGTTATCAGGAAGATAATCCAGTTACTATCTCATTCATTAAAACCCAATCATGAACACTGATATTTAAGACTGACTTTTTCAACTTGAGTTTCCCGATGTGTCTGGTCAGCCTGCGGATGGTCAAGACTCTGGCTTTCTTCACATCTTTCCTCATCTTCACAACCTGTCAGAAAGAAGGAAGACGATATGAAGCTCATCTGTCTTGATGCATTTCCATATAAAATACATTTGTTAACTTACATTTTAGAAATCAACAAAAAAACCATTCTTGAAAATGGAGTGCATCTCTACTCTACTCCCAGTTCCCTCTACCTCCCAAAACGTATTTTAATATTAAAGAAAACTTGACAGCAATGTTCTGGTCTTACTTCTCTCCCCGAATAAGAGGGAAATAATTACAATTGTTAGTAAAATTGTGGTACTAACAGAAAAATCTTTGGAATCTTTTGGTTTAAAATTCCATCATGGGAAACCTTAGGACAACACTGTCTTCACAGCAAAGCACAGTTCGGAGAGATAGATTCGGTAACTACTTACAGTATTGCTAATTTAACACTCGAGTGTTATTGATTCAAATACATCAATATTAACATTTCATATTTAAATTTACAACGTACAAAATATTTAAACAAAAACATCATTGTTCCTGACAAAAAGTCAAATTTATCTTAAGTTCATGCAATGCAGGTAAGGTTCAAAAGGAGCTGGCATCTCTTTCTCAAGTAAGTCCTTGATGTCAAATTTCTTGGAGACAACGTGAAAATGTGCATCTTGCCCAAATCTCTAACAGTTATCATCCAACCAGTTCTCCCAGGGAAAATTAGCATTAGAAACCACAATCAAGCTCAACCACAAAACAAAACAACTACAAGAAGAATCTTCGAAGCTCGTCAAGGAACATTTCAGATTACAGTATGATGGAAAGCCTGAGACCAAAATGGCAGTAAGTCATTACTTGTTTAAGAAAATGACACATTTTGCACACACCTTATTACATTTGTAGCTATGTTACTCCTATAAGTAAGCATTTAAGCCTCATGTTGTGCTTAACAGTGATTCTACTGAAGAACGAATCTGTTGAAACAATTTCTAGGGACAGGACCTTTAAATTACAGGTCCCTGCTCTTGTCACACTAAAGAAAGAAAAAGCAGCGCTTCTGCTAACAGTAGGAGGGGAACTGTTCAGTGGTAGTTATTTGAAACTGCACAGAGAGAAAAGGGAAAGCGTGCTGTTAGGTGACAGGCAAGATGGCCTCAAAAAGGGCCAATCAGGCCAAACTCATAGAATCATGGAATCATAGAATCGCTCAGGTTGGAAAAAACCCACAGGATCATCCAGTCGCCCTTCACCAATGACTCTCGCTAAACCATGTCCCTCAACACAACATCCAAACGCTCTTTGAACACCACCAGGCTCGGTGACTCCGAGCCCATTGCAGTGCCTGACCACCCTTTCAGAGAAGTAGGATTTCCTAATGGCCAGCCTGAACCTTCCCTGGTGCTTGTGGTCTCCTAGAACAGTGACAGCACTGGAGGACAAGGCAAGATAATTGATGCCATTTGCCTTCACTCATGCAAAGCCTACTGTGTGGTCCCTCACAAGACAGTGACACCGACAGTAGGATTGCCATATTAGCTGGTAAACTAGGTACACAGTTTCAGAAGGAAGGTGGCTGTTTTTTGTTTGCTTTTTAAATAACCACTGAAAGTATCTCCAAGCTACAAACTCATTCGAATTCAAAGAATTCATACAGTGACTTAACATGGTAGTTACTGCATATCCAAATACTAAGTATATTTAACTTTCTCTCCAAAACGTTTTGTAATGTATTTTTATAGAAATATTAATGCAAACACAGCATGTTTCTGGGGGCATAAATGAGCCAAGACCCTGCCTCTCCAGCTGCCAGCCAATAAAATCTCTGTAGACATATGACAGCAGGAATGAGGGAAGGTATTCACTCCTTGGCAGGCTAGGCACATGAATTTATGTAATACACAGTCACTTTGTTCACACGGGACAGTATGCATCAACTCTGTTCTTGGAAGTACTCATGAAGTTCTCAAGAAAGCAGTCAGTTATTTGGAAGAGAAATCAAAAAGGCTTTGCTTCAGATATACAGTGTGCCTGTAACAATGGGTCTCAGACCACCACTGTGGCTACTAGGACTCACTGAACCATCAGCTTCTTGCACCAAAAAGTGAGGCAGGCAAACTAAACCAACAAGAAAGAAAGCAAAAAGTCAAACAAGAACCCCCTTTGCTCCTCAAACAGAAACAAGTAAACAAACAAACAAAAAAGCCGTGGTGGCTTTTAAAAAATTATAATAAGCATTTACTCATAAAAAAATAATATTTTTTTTTGTAAATAAGTAATAAAAGATGAGTCTTTGCACTGAAACTTGCAAAGGCTAAGCTGTCAGACGGGGTCAGGCTTATGCTTTAGGGCACAAAGACAAGAATTTGTAATATACTTAAAGGCGACAGTAAACTCAAAAGAATAATTATGGCCCCAGGCAAATCTCAAAGCAGACCTATCAATAGCAATACATTCCAGGATTCCTAGAAATTCAGGGAGCATGCTGTGTTGTAAGTGGAGGTAACCACTTCAAGGATTCTTAGCAATAAAGTACATGGGATGCTTTTTGTTTTGGACTTTGTTTTGCAGAAAAAACATTATCTAAGAGGCAACTGCACTCTAACTATTAAATAGTAAGAAGAACTGGTCATAGTTACCAGGAAATATTCCACAATCGTATTATAGATAATCTGTATATTTTTAAATCTAAAAGGAATAATAGTGGAAATTAATTTACTTTCAGAAACAAGCCAATATAGTAAAGTACACTAGCCTGAAAGAAAAGAAGAATATTTCAGAAGTAAAAGCCTTAGCTTAGGAACTGCACCAAAAACTACATCCATTCTACACTATGCCTTCCTCAGATACCATAAGGGGTATTTCTATTACTATAAATCCTAAACAAAGATGAAACGCAAAAAAATACCATCCATGTAGCTATTTCACAGAATAGACTTCCACTGCCCCAAGGGTTAGCAATATAAAGCAAGTGTTCCCCAGAACACAATGTACATTGGTTGCTCTGAAAGTAATGCCTCCTATTTATTTCCACAGAAACTGCAACAGACACAAGGAGTACAATGACACACATAATGAAGGCACTGCTTTTAGAGCAGCCCTTGTACACCCATCAGGTTCATATAAGCCTTTTCTTGCCATATGCAGAAAGCAGTTTCTTCTGTTTAAAGAGAGTAAGGGAAACAGGATCATCAGGAAATTACTAGCCTGGCAAGACCTTTGTAATCCTAGAATCATAAAATGTCTTGAATTGGAAGGGATGTTGAAGACGTTCAGTTCCAACTTCCCCTGCCATGCAGGGTTCTCACCCACCAAATCAGGCTGCCCAGGGCCCATCCAACCTGTCCTTCAGCACCTGTACGTATGGTGCACCCACAGCTCTGGGCAGCCTGTGCCAGTGACTCACCACTCAAAATTGTCTCCTATCATTTTACCTTTGCCAAATTAGAGCAATTTACTGTGGTGGATTACAACAGGAAGTGTTCTTTTCAATATAACATATATTAAAGGGATACTGGGCACGCCGGCAGGAGCTCCCAGTACTTGCTAATTGTAACTGGGAAGTTACTGGGAAGAGCATGGATTCTTGTGGAGGCAATGTTAAGGCACATGGAAGGCAGGGAGGTGATTCAAGACAGCCAGTACAGCTTTACTAAAGGCAGATTGTGCCTGACCAATCTGGTGGTTTTCTACAGTGGAGCAACAGCATTGGTAGACAAAGGGAAAGTAACGGATGTCATCTACCTTGACTTATACACAGCCTTTGATATGGTCCCACGCGTATCTTTGTCTCTAAATTGGAGAGAGATTTAGCAGATGGACTACCTGATGGAGATGGAATTGGCTGGATGGTCATATTCAGAGATCTGTGGTCAGTGGATCTATGGGCAGGTGGAGGCTGATGACAAGTGGTATCCATCTTGGGACTGGTGCTCTCCAACATCTTTACCAATGACAGACAGTGGGATTGAGTCCACCCTCAGCAAGCTTGCTGACAACAATTTATATTTTTAAGTATATATTAGTATATTAGTATATATATATTATAATTTATATAAGCAATTTATACAATGGAAGCGATGCCATGAAGGGAGACCTGGACAAGTTGAAGAAGTGGGTCCACAAGAAACTAATACTTCTAGTATTTTTAGCAGGAAAATAATTTTGTTTGCATAATGGTATTTGAACCACCGTTACAAATCACTTAATTACAACTAAGAAAAGTCTCAGAAGGAATGTATCTGTGCCTGAAACAGTGCTGGATGTACTGGCAGGAGCTTTCGATCACACACGTTATCCCTTTTAAATTAATGGGATACAGTTATTGCATATAATACAATACAAACCATGACTCTTGTTATTTTAAGGATGTTATTTAAGATGCTTCCACACAATTAACTGCTGTAAAAAAAATTAAGAAAATTGTCATATTTCCTGAGTAGAATATGAGGCAATTCTTAATTATTATTAATAATAGTAATAATAAAAGTTTTTTGTAGTTTCCAAAAACCTAAGTAACTATGGAAAGGTCCTTAAGATCCATGATGGCAACAAAATCACCACCAAGCAGTGCAGACAAAATGACAGTACAGGCACATTTCACATTCAAATTTACACGATTAGTCAAATATATTTGCATTCACATTTCTAAGACAACAGCAGCAAAGTTCTCAAAGAAACTCTATATTAGAATAAAATGTCATACTTGGCCACTTCCAAAACTTGTTTTGAGGCCTCGACAGGCAACATGCCTCCAAATGAAGCAAGTTTTCCATCAATTAGGAAAACATCAGAGTGTGACTAAAGGCCTGTGGATGTATTGAGAAAGTTATGTGTCTGTTCCAAACTTCACACAACAACAGAAAACAACAAAATCCACAACATTCTTAAAAAAAAACCCAAATCAATGGATTAAGAGAAAAAATAAGCAATAATATTTTTATGCCCAAGTCTTCTTTAGTATAAACTACTGAAAAATAATAAAATACTAGTAGAGATGTGCAGAAGATCTAGAACTCAAAGTTAGTACTTTGCAGTTGGCCCCAGCTATCCGAAATGCTTAACAGTCAATAAACTGATGGCCATGTTTTTTTCCTCTGAACTGTCTGAAGAATATTCTATTCTGATTAATGAACACCCGTAGTATTATACAAACACCAAAGACCTTCTTACTCTCTCCTAACACAACGACATCTCTTCTGTATGAAGATCATGCTTAATGTCCAGGCACAATTACGAGAAATTTTCATGTATAGCTTGAAGATATTCCAATGCAATGTTCTGTAATTCTACACTTAAACATCTGAATTCATTTTGAAATACAAGGTCTACTGTGTCTTCTCCTAATAACTGTTTCAGCAAAACCAGATATGTGTGCTGGAAATGCTCTCCTGGTAGAAGCCAAAAGTCCTCTGACATCACTTGATGCCTGAAAAAAGGAGGGTATTTCTGAGTTTGCTCCCATACTTGAGAATCTTCATGTGCTTGCAAGGCTAACAGGCTCTATCACAAAACCGTATCTGAGTGTGGAATGGCGACAACAAAAATTCAATAATCTACCTAGTTAACTCTGTCTCAGAAAGTCTGTTATACACCTACAAAACCTGTGTCTACTGAGTGAACTGTCATAAATGAAATAGGTACAAGCTGTACCTCAGTCCTGGTTGAGACCTTTAATGAGGAAGGAATCACAGCAGACTGAAATTGGGTTTTGCTCCATTAACACCAGAATGACTCAAGAAAAAAGGAAAAAAAAAAGAAATCTTTTAATATGTTCAAAGAGCTTCTCGACTGTACTGCATTAAGACTGAAACCCCAGAAGTTTAAGTAGACCTGCTTATGTATACAAAAGAAAAGATCCATTAGAAACACAACCAAACCATCTGTGTACGTTGCTTAAGTTGTGTATGAACAAAAGTCCCAGGAAGAAATCCAGCTTAAAAAAAAACACATGAAAAAACCCACATGTACTTAAGCTCAGTATCCAACATCTCTCCAGCACCTAGAAGAAAAACATGGAACTAAGTAATGCTTTAATGTTTCAGTTTTCATGGAGCTTTATTTTCCTAGGAAAGGGCACACCAAAAGCATTGGTTTCATTTTTGTTCCTTGGCAGTCTTCTAACCAAGAAATTACCATGGCAATGTAGTATTCTAAATGTTAAATTTTGGTGCTCTTTGGCAACAGTGAGCTCTCAAATTCAAAACACCTGCGGGCTGGATCACGTATTAGCCAGAATGAACAACTATTTGTGATCCTTTGAGCGAATAAGTGAAAAAATGTTTTTGGAACTTCATTACAAATATTTCCCTCTATTATCTGGAATGTCAGCTTGAAGTACCTAATGATTTTTCAGATTCTTAGGAAAAGTTAGCAATTCCCAAATTCACTTTTTTTTTTTTAAATAAAAAAGATTGACTGTATTACAGTATGAATTTTATACATGTCAAAACATCTGGAAATAGCCAGTAGTAGTCTTACTGTAGCTTCACATATCTGCATTATAAAAGCATGTGTAAATAGGGAGGTAAAAGCAGCAAGAATAATCCATGCACATCTATAGGGCAAAGCTGTTCGGTTCCAACATATATAAAAATGTATTTTCTTAATACAGGAACACTTTTTCTCCTGCATGTAGAACAGTTGTAATTTTTACCATAATTTCCCCATATGGAAACCACAATGACTACTCAGACTGCTAGTGTTTTCATCTAAAGGTTTTGAAAAGTGATTCAAAATATCTCAGATAGTTGAGAGGGAGTAAGACTAGTCTAGGGTTACTTGCTTGCTGCCAAAGACCAAAATTTAATGGATTTACTGCTTGAAACTTGGTGTCTCATTGTAAAGAATTGGGCTGAGTGTAGCACTTCAGAAAGCAAGTGAGCTCTCAATGCGTCTAGTTGGCTAGACGCTTTCTACAGCCTAAATAAGTAGCAGTAGCAAATGGCCAGATAAGAACTAAATATCCAAGGATGCCACATTAACCAGAAATAATCAACACAACGGGGGTGGAAGGGAGGGTCGGGAGGGGGGGTAGGGGAAGGGAGCGAGGAGGACAACAATGGATAAGTCTTACACATCTGAGAACTACTTGAAGGTGATCTCTAACCCTATGTGACCAAGGCAGTCGACAGAGCTAAGCTCAAATCACTGGATTTCTGTAGTCAGGATTTCTTAATCAGACCAGAGAGCTGGCTAGAAGCCATATGGACTTTCACGTCTCCGTATGCTTTGATTTCCCAGGAAGACAGTAATAGAAGAAGCTGCAATTATGGCACAAGAATTATCAAAATAAACACACCAGAACAAATAAACAAGAGTGTATCCGTATCCTTCTACTGTTCAGTTAGTGGAGCTTTCACAAGCAGACGCAACACCATGAATCCTTAGATTCTAAGTAATCTAACAATCTGTAAAACTTTTTTTCAGTAATTATACAATTTGGGAACATTATCCAAACCCGGAGTTCGAGAAAACTTTGGCAGAACTGGGTACAGAGTCTATTATACAAAACAGTCAGAAACACAGTAAGAGCATTGCCAGTATGAATAGCTTGTTTTGTTTCTGCCTCCCTGATTTAAGATAGACTTCAGTGTTGTCACTCTCTCTTCTTTCATGCTGAGAAATACAGGCATCCCGCATGTACAGGTATCAGTGCTTACAAGAGGAAAACAGTAAGACTGAGTAAATTCCGGCACTCTGGAAACGCTGTAGTTTTCTATTATAATCCTTTCTAGTTCCTGTCATTAACTTGCTCCTTTACTTCCTTATAGCAGTCGATTCTTGTGAATTGCAGTTGATAAATGGGTAGTTCAAGCATCACCACAGCATTCTTCCTCTGGCCAACCAGTCGGGCTTCATATGCCTTGAGTCACCTTCAGAGAAGTGCATGACCTGGGCTTTCATACATCGTCCATCACACACTGACAGGCCTTCAATATCCTACAGCCACAACAATTGCATGTCAACTGCCATGCTGTCTCACTCAGACTACACAGTTTCTGCAACTAATGGTCATTTCTGCAGTGAGATAGTGGTATCGACCTCCCAACTCACTACAGGAAACCTCAGAGTCCTCAGAGCCTATGTTATTTTGGCTGATGTTTTTAACCTGACAAGTGAAATTTCAAGGGGCACCAAAAGCCGCTTGCTGAAGTGGATAGAAGTAGGAGAGGCTCTTCTGTGTAAGGGATGCTACATAAAAAAGGAGACATTTTTATATGCAGCTCAGATTAGTCCCACATGCAGGGAAGCCAGGGAATGAGTGGGATGCCTGTGAAAGATTATCATTGAGCAACATCTGGCCAACATCCACATCTTAATAATAACTGAAAAGGCACTAAGTATTTTTGTGAAGATGTCATTCAGCACAACTACTCATCTCCTAACGAGACTCGCCCACTTAAAACTTTCTTTTCGCTGTCACTATACAGTTGTTATGCAAACACAAAGAAATCATACGAGAAAAATGCTTTCAATTAATAACGTAAAACCAAGCCATGTTATTGTTTGAATGCAAGTACTAGCAGAGAAACGACCACGTTGGACAAATACCTATTAATACATATTAAGTCACTTCTCCATTTCTCTGTACCTGTGGAAGATAAGAAATGGTGTCAAATTTTAAAGAATTAAAAAAAAAAAACAACAAACCTCAACTACTTTTTTTTTGTAGCTCATCCACATGTGTAAGAAGAGGAATAAAGACTGGGAAACCAAAAGGTAGGAGGGTTTTCTTAGAGATGTAAAAAATCCCATCAGAAAAAGGAGAAGGCCTCAACTACGAACTCACACTAGTAAAATAAAACTCTAGATACTGCATTTGAATTCATTTGGGATAGAAGTAAACCACAATTCAAGTTAAACCTCGTAGGAGGTAAACCAAATCATCATGTGGGTAAGTATCACCAGTACTGCTGCATTTTGGAGACAGAGGAATAAGAAGCACTCATGGTACTATACACATCCTGCAAGCTGAAGGAATTCCTATTAGACAAGTGTAGTTCAAATTAACTATAAGTTTTTCTCCTGTCTCTAATCAATAACCCAGGACGTTTCTAACTTCTTGACTGATGCTTGACACTTTAAAATTCAGATGTGAAAGAATCTACAAATCTAGCTTTGCAGTATTCTACTGAAAAAAGTCAAGCATCATACAGAAGGTGAATAGAGAGGGAGGTCATGGAGTGTGGGAGTATAAAGAAATGGAAAATGACGTCTGGTTCAGTAAGATGGTCTGCCCCCTGTCCTCCTACAAAAAACTACTCACCACGGGAAGTGAGGCCCTACACATATATATGTAGCTTTCTTCTCAGTCTTTTTGGAAGGACAGGAAGAATTATTTCTGTTAGGAACGGACAATTAACTTTCTACACCAGTTAGCATTTTTTACTCCCTTAAAATAGTTAATAAAATCGATTTAATGACGAGAAATTGTAGTAAAGACACATATATATTAGAAAGTTACGTAACTGAAATGTTTAGCTTTGCTTGAAAAAAACAAATTAAGGAAAAATCTAACAATCTGTATTGTTCCTGGATGTTTCTTTGTGACAAAACAGAAACTGGGGAAAAGGACAGGTGTAAAAAGCATAATGAATACAGAGCATAAAATATACCTTCCAGAGATTTGGATGACTCTGTTTCACAAATATGCCTTTAAGCAATTAGTTTTTCATCAGGTAGCTGCCAGATTTAAAAGAGGTGCTGTAACTATCCCAGCGTAAGTCACAATTTTTATCTGCATAGTAAAGCCCCTGCAAAATCTTTGCTCTGACACGACAGCCACTCACACTATCCACCTATTTTAGGCATGGTATGTGTACTGTTCAGCCATTCATAAAGTCTCTCCAACATCCAGTGCTGGCTCTTTTCAGGCATCCTTATCTCCTGAAGCTTGCTGCTTGCTTCTTCAGTCTTCTGATTTTCCACACCAAATACATGAACTTCCCTTCATGAGCTCCCTTGCCTCTCATGCTGTTTCTTCCTCTGACACGCATTACCCAGCCACCATTTCCTACAGTTGGAATTCCTGTAGCGTTGTCTCTGTAATGCTCACTGGGAATCTCTCTTCCCTTCCATCATCCTGGTTATCTCTAAATCCCTTCAAGAGCAAGCAATCACCTTAACTGCCCTCTGCTTTATACTGTCTGGAATTCCTATTTTATCATGCAACTAAATTTAAGTTATGCTATCCTGTTCCTATGTTACTTATTTCCTCTGCAGCAGTCCTCTAGAGATTTTTGCCTCTGGATGAAATCCCTTATTCATTCCTCTGAACCAGCTGCTACTCAAAACAGCTCTTACTAGCTTCTCATGCAACCAGTACATCCATTAATGCATCAGCGTATCTGTGCAAGACCTCAGACTTTTTCTGAGATGCTTTCATGTAACTGCAAAGACCCACAGCACTTTCCAGAAAACACGAACATATTACCAGAGCAAAAATTCTGATAAGCCAAATACCTCATGCATTTTGGTGGGTAAAAATATAATGGAAACTGCTCCCCTACAGGCTTCAGGATTCAGATATACACATCCAGCACTTAATGGTAGCTCTATGCCAACTATACGCTGCAGGCATTGCTTATGTTAAATCTCATTTCTCTGTCTGCCCATTAGCCTCAGTAACTGTTCGAAAGGGGTGGATTTTCTCTGAATGCTTTCATTCAAGACAAAATAAATGTTATTTCCATATTTTTAGTCTGAGATGCTATAAGAGCTATAGCCACTGGAAGAAGTTTTTTCCATCGGTCAGCTTTATATTGCCGGCTAGTTTTCACTTTCCATTGAAAGCATCAAGGTCAGAAACTAGAGACTAGAAATAACAAAGACAAACAGAAATTTGCAGCCATTTTAAAAGCACTTTAAAAGCATGCCGGGAGGCTTTTATTGGAAACTGTATTATTCTCATTTTTGAGGGTCAGAAATTGAGTAAGCCAAACCAGAAAATGGCACACTGTTTCTTAACCCGCTTTACCCTCACCTGCACTTTCATACACAGTAGCCTAAAAATGGGAAATATGAAGTTCCTAACATTATATTCCTTGCCCTGAGCTCCTTCCTCACTTCTGCTCCCAAAGAGGACAATGCGCTGTTGAGATTCTGTTCAATTTTAAAGGCCTTCCAACCTAACTTCTCATCCTACCACACTGCTATCCAATCATAACCTGGCAGTTGCCCAATTCAGCTGCTGAGATCCACTTTATATCTGATGTTTGCTAGACTATAGATAAACAAGTCTTCCAGCCTGTGAGAAACTAGCTTTCAACACAACTGAATGACTCCAACCAGACTTCCAGATGTTATACTCTAATGAGTGAATTAGTGGCCCTAGTTTATTTCTGGTCAGTATCAAGCTCACTGATGATTGAAATGGAAGTTCTGTATGAGCCATTACAGAAATACTCTGCTGGACTCAATTCTGGCCCACATGTTCCTTACAGAGTAAAGATGAACAGAATATTTGTACTGTAAAAACACGGTAACTGATTTAAATTCTAAGTAAATTTTGAATACACGTACACACTTTTTATTTGGTATTAAATGCAACATGAATAAACACTCACCATTGTGACCCACCTTCGTAAGAGACTAAGTAATGTACTCGCAGCTTTTCATTAAAACTAAGTACATTTTAAAATCCTTTTCTTAATATGATTTAAAGGGCAATTAAGGAGTCAATTTAGCAGCTCACCGTTTTTGTGCCAAAAACCCTACCTGAGCAACTTTTAATTGCACTACTAACCTCCATCAGCACAAGACAAACTGAAAGGAATTGTATCACTGTCACACCAACCATCCGTTCACAGTGAATTCACAACTGGTTACTAATCTTCTCCTAGCACACTCCCCCCATGCTCTAAAAATCTATTGGGAAAAAAAAGAATACAACACCATAACATTCCCCTTCCTTTTACCCCATCTCAGCCTTTCTTCTTTTTCAGTTAGCAGCAAGTTTCATGCCTGGTAATGCAGAGGTTGTAGAAAGACATCTGCAATGACAGCAGCAAGCAATTTAGCACATTTACTATAATAAAAAGCATTTCTAAAATGCTTTTTAAGCATGCATATACAAGTGGATGTTAAATCTGATAGTAGATACTGTGTACTGCAAATATCTCACAGCTCCTTTCAAATATGAGTTAAAGTTTCCCATGACTGTGTTTGCATGCTTTTTTCATTATTGTACACTACCACACCAAGCAACCACAGATGTTTTATGAGAGCATCTTGCTAGCCTACGTGGCCTACCACACACGCTTTATATAAACCACTTGTGCTATGGAAAAGCTCTCATTCCTGTTCTGCAGTGCGAGGGTTTGATAAGGGCTACACGCAGAATTGCCAGAAAGCAGAGTTCGCCATGTTTAATCGCTTCCGTAATCTGCTGAAAGAAAATCTGTGTCAATGGTTGATCAGAATTTGCTGTTTTTATGAGCGCAACTGATGATGTGGCAACGCTAGGAACTTTAGAAACAGCTGCTGGAACCGCTCCTAGAAAAAATAAAGCCACAGCTCCTCAGAATTCTATCTCACAGAGTATAAGTTTGGAAATTTCATAAGCTTTCAAAAGACCTTTTCCTTAGGACATTTACATGGTCTGTAAAAGAATGTCAGTAATTTAATACTTGAACCGTTTTAAACGGAATTCAAGCCCAATGTAGCACAGTTTTTTTCTCCTTCAAGGAACCGTTGCACTTACAATTATTTATTACTACCAGAAGGAATGCAAGAATTTTTACATGCATTTCCATAGAGCTAAAATATGTCTGCTGTCAAGTACTCAGAGTTTAAAGAGAAAGCACTGTTAGCCTTCTAACTTCACAGTGACTTAAAATTTACAGCAGAAGTAGTAATTTGCCAGCATATTGAGAGAAAAGCGATGGAACAGATTAGCTATTTGGTTTTGAATTGTGTAATTTTTTTTCTCTCTGTCTTTTTAATTTTTTTAACTCTTGCAGCTTTTTAATACCTTCCCAGTAATGACATTAGATCGATTTCAGTGACACTGAAGAGACGGTATGATCTTCAATTACGTATTTAAGAATATGCATAAGCCTGGAATTTCCAGATCTTGGCCATGCCAGAACTCTGCCAACAGCTTCAGTTTCAGCCGCAGAATATTCCAGGCACCTGTACTTTTCCCCACAGAACATCAAGTGTTTGTACTTAGATCAAGATTAACTTTGAAGTGATCAAACTAGAGCTGACTCGGGTTGGCCAAGAGAGATGGTCTGTCTGATACAACCTGAGCAGACCCAGCAGGTAGCTCCGAACTCTGCCAGAACTGGTGCCCATCACCTGAAGAACAGACCGGGTTTTGTAGCACTTACTGGCACTGAGAAGCCAAAAATTACAGAATGTGTTCGCTGTGAAGGAGTCCAAGACAACTGCTTCTGCTTAAAGAGAATGGCTTGACCTGCATGCTAGACTAAGATGGTGCCGGAACAAACAAGACGCACGAGCCAGAGACAAAATATTAAAATGGAACTCATCTGTAGACCTGCAAGAAGAATTTCTTCAGAGTAAATACTCCCGAGTTCCAGTATTTCCTTTGAGGGAGCTCATGTATTTCATGTTAATTGTTGGATAAGCAGCCTTTGGAGCACAGCCAAGAACTTCTCCTAAGGCGATACTCCCCCTGGCTAACTCTGTGACCAGGCTCCCCTTAACACATACGGTCAACCTTTTTGCTAAGCAGAAGCCTAGCATCTGTTAGTACTTGTGATTAGTGCACTCTGCTGGTGACTGAGATCACAGGATTCCACTCAGACTGAGGAACCAGGATACCACAGAGCAGTTTTCTCAACTACCATCGTGTTTCTCTGACAACTAAGCTGTTACACAAAAATGCAGCATTTTCTTCCTCAGGCAGACTCATGCCTTGAAAGAGCACAGTATTTTGAATTACGAGCAATAAGCCATCTCACAGGTCAGTCCAACACCAGACAAGCAGTCAGACACGGCAGCTCATGCCTCACTTCCCCTTCACTCAGCTACAAAGTCAGCACACGGGAGTATTAAGTTGCACTAAAGGAGCTCCTAGATCCACCACATAGCCCAGAGGACAGCACACAAAATGGATCTTTGAGGGCGGCTATTTCATTTCAAAGAGAAGCTCGGATAACCGCATTGGGCCGGCTGCCCAGTATTTGGGGCTGCTTTAAACACCGTAATGCCTAACAGCACTCAGTCATTGTTATTTTGAAAGTTGCAGTCTCGAATTCTTTTTTATCACTAGTAAAAAAGGTCCAGGAATGTATTTTAAAGCATCGCAACAGTCCTTAGGTAACGTTAGCTGTTTGGACAAAACAAACGAAGAAACTGAACGCTCGCAACAGTTTGTTTGACAGTGGAAAAAGCTGCAGGAGATAGGAAATATAGCTCCTGAAAACTACACTTCGCTTTATTGATTAGAGGGCTGAAGCTTGTTTTAAGAGTTGTTTAGCTGTAGGTAAGAGAGCATATTTTTTAGCCCCCTTAAGGTACTCCTGTTCACATTTTCCAAAGATAAATATAGATTTTTAAAGAAACATAAGAGAGGTTGTGGATGCCCCGTCCGTCCCTGGAG
>PPHD01006181.1:0-25011 GCA_002909625.1 Bambusicola thoracicus
CCCACAGCTTGCTATGAGGGTGTCCACCCAGCAACATGATTCTATTGCAAAACTGCATTGTTATTTCACCCTATTTAAAGAGGTCTTCTGTTAAATGAGTTATATGCAGTCCAAATACAACACCTGCATAAATTACAAAGTCTAACTTATAGATTAATTTAGACACTGGAACCTCTCTTTATAGGTGTCAAGTGAGCATAAGTTTATACTGATAGATGTGCACACCTCAAATGTTCTCATCTGGTCAGAGCTGTAGTTTATAATTAAGTACAAGAAAATTCTTACACCACTGATTCTGCCATGTGAGGAGGTTAAACATTCTAAAATAATAGTATTTGACAAACCTCAGTGAATAAGAATTTGGGGGAACAGTTAGAGGCTTTTTTTTTTTTTTAATAGATAATCAGGACACAGGCAAGGAAACATTTAGAAAGCATCTGCCAGCACACGTCTCTGTCCAACACTCCAGTTTGAAAGTATCAAGAAAGAGGATATCTATTTTCACTTCCTCCAACTCATCTGAAACACATTTTGACTCCATTTTCATGCTTATTATCCAAGAATAAGTCAACTGGATTTTCTAGAGCTTTTTGAAAAATCTCGCTGAAACAGTTTTATTGTCCATAATTACCCAGTTAAGAATTTGCTTCACCTGCCTTTTCCTCCCAGATTTCTCCTTGGCACTTCAGAAGGGCTACTCTAGATACCTCTCCCACTGAGTCTGTTGGCTTCTGCCAATTCTGCATGGAGAACACAACACTCATGAAATATTTTATGGCAGTATCATTTTTTGACTGCATACTCTTTTTAATCACTAAGCTAAACTGGAAATCAGAAATATTTATCAGTTAACTGTATAAAACATGTACAAGGCAACTCACTTTTTCCCATCAGAAAGTCTGAAAAAAACTGCAGCTAAATTGTTGAAAACACCCTTTGTGCAGTGCAAAAGTGTACTTAACATATGTGGTGTTATGTATGTACATTACAGTATGCACAGATTTTAAAGCCAGAAAACCTCAGGCTCACTATACAGTCTGATCTTGATCCTATAAGATTGAACAGAATGCCAAGAAATCTTTTTCTGGGTGTTTGGATATTTTCTTTAAAGACACTAAAAGTTTCAGTAGTAGGAGACTGGCCAAAGTACTCATCCATACTAATTTTAAAAAAATTACACAAAAGTACCCTATCCCTCTGCATAGGACTGCCTGAAATAATCTGAAAAAGATCAAAAGCACATGCTTGCAGAAAGTAGAACCAAAAATGGACAAAAAGTTACAGGAAAAAGATACTGGGAGATATGGAAGGTCCTTATCAGATAAATTTCTGCTGTTTGACTTTCACACTAGGAACCACATTGAGGAGGAAAGCATGACTAAATTGATTTTAAGGTGCTTTTGCATCTTTCTAATTCTGGGACCCAAACATTGCAGTACAGACTACAGGATTTAAATTGTTTATACAGAGCTGTTATGGTTCATAGACTCTTCCTAAAGATAAACATAGTTTATATGTAATTTACTGTTCCATTCAAACAAATAACAGTTCCTGGACCAAGACTGTTTGTGCATCTTTATTTAGCACTCTATATCCAGGCAGCACACAGAGTACTCTATGAATGCTAGTGCTACTTAGAACCAAGGTAGACAATAGTTGTCTTCTTCTGTAATGCATGAGGAAGTTCTAGTGCCCTCAGAGATATAATGAATATTTTCTTCACAAGGAAAAAAAAAATATTGCAGATTTCATACTCTGAATAGGAAGTAAAGTACAAATCTTATTTCTGAACAAACAAAATATGACTGACAATATTTAGGAAAGTTTCAAAAGCAAGCAAGCACATTATTTCAATATTTACAACAAAGAATTATTATTTCTAGTTTTCCAGGATAGATATGTAGTTCTGCTCACTTAAGCTTTGTCCATTTAATAGAAGAGTCAGAAGACAGTCAAAAATCAAATAGATTTTCATCCATGTGAATTGCTCGATAGTGTTATAGTAACAGCAAAAAAAAGTTTGAGTGCTCTGATGGCAAGATGCCATAGTTCTGAAGCAATGTGTCCTAAAGGCCCCATTAAGTGGTAACTGATTTTTCAGTGTTCTGAACTTCTTTAAAAAGTCTTTCATCCATTATTTCACAAACACTAAAGTCAGAAAAGCATGTTGGAAATAGCTGCAGAGTCGAATCATCATACAATATATTCCCCTTGATCTTCTGATCTTCCCAATTATAACAGGACAGAAAGAAAAATACTGTTTAATGCAGAACAAATCCTAGCTCTCATCACAACAAAAAATTGAAAACAGTGAAAAAGCAATTCTCATTTTAAGGAGCATCCACTAACTGCATCTAAAATAAGAAAGAAACCAAATTTCCATTACAGTAAGGCATATCCACTAAAGATCTCTAGGTTAGCATCGTATGATGCAAGAACTCATTACGTGCCACAAAAGGCCACAGTCAAACAAAGAAGTGCTATTCTCCTTCCTTCAAGTTTGAAGAGGTCTTTTTTAAAGGACAAATGATACATAGCTAATTTTAATAATAAACTCTGAATACTGTGTAAATTTAAACACATTTTCCAAAATAAGAAAAATTCAGAAAATTTTATGTAGAATATTACAATAAAAGTCAGATTAAAGGTTAGAAAAAAGATGAAAGATATTAAAGGACTTTTTGTTGTTGTTATTTTTTGTTCATTTTTAAATGCAGCTTTAATTTGAAGGAGACTGTTGGACTTGAATGCTTTCCCTCACCTTTTAACTGCCATGATAAATTTTTGCTGTGCACCCTTTCAAAATACTGTGAGTTTTGACAGCATCTTGCATATGGGTTGTTTTAAAACTAATTAGATTTCATAGGAGGACTTGATTCAGTAAAGTACTTAAGCAATCAAATGATCACACTGTTAGATTTAACTTTTCCCATGAAATACATCTTCCAGCTAAAAAAAGTTTACAGTATTTGATAATCATTATTCAAACATAGCATACATTAGTTTAAGTAAGGCTACTTGTATCTGATCAACTGCTGTGAAAGCCTTCAATATGTTCTCCTTCATGAGCACAAATCTGTGTATACTGCATAGGGGACTAATGCCATATCACTTGAAGATATACAGTTAAATATATACATCACTTCTGCAAAAAAAAATACTATGAACCACATGAGTAAGAGTTTGTATTGCACAACTGCTGTGTATACAACTTGTATTTTTTCAGAGGGAAAAGAAAAAGCATTTAAGTAAAACTCTGCATGAAATACACACAAAAATATATATAATACACATATTGTTCCCTTAGGCATGAAATGTAGCATCCTACAAATCTATTCAAACATATCCCTTGGAAAACATCTGTTTCAAGAGACTGGAATACAAAGCTGCTTCTTATTTTACAAGAATTGTGCTGTTTAATGCTTTTACAGTCTTATAATTCTGATAACGTCATCAAACTAATCAGACATAAAACTACTCAATAGGGTATCTACCATAATGATTCTTATCTCGGGTAGGACTTATTTAGTCCAATGACTCAAGAAGAAAGGAGTGTTGAAGATACTCACCTTGGCATGAAAACATTTTAGTTCTGAAGAAATAGCAATTTACAATTTATTTTTATTTTTACCGTAATCTATTTGCCAATTATTTTTGCATTCACATTTGTGGTCTCAAAGAGATCTAGAGGAAAGCCAGTACACCCCAAAATACTTCATCTGCTACCACCCACTGGGGTTAGTGCTTTGGAAAGGATGAGAACACTGGGAAAAAGATGCTGCATATCTCCCTTAGCTTTACTAATCATGTAATGAGTAATGACTCCACTAACCAAAGGTATGAAAATTCATATTATGCTACAAAAAAGTCCTGCAAATCTGAAAGTGACTTTCATTTCCCTGCTAAGGTCAGACATTTAACAATCAAGGTAGGATGTGTTAATCAGTATGTTTTCAAAATATTAGTAAATACTGTTCAATCATTCGCTAAAGAGATAAAAAAAGTCATACACTTTTGCCAACATGTAAAAATAACGACGTAAAGATATGTGGTGGGGAGTCCGGCAATAGCTATAAGAATATTCTTATTTTGACAATTTTATAACTCAGAAAGGATGTTTTTGATTTTTTTGTTGTTGTTGTTGTTATAGCACAAGAAGGCCCATACGGGAACATACAGTGACCAAAAACCCTTTAAAAAACATTTATTAGTACCTGGCATGTACCCATAAATAAGTAGTAAGTAAACATTACTGGATACATATTTTTATACTAGCTTTGTGTGTTCAATGATAAAAACAAAGCTAAGTAGAATTTCATCTCCTATAAAAAAGAAAAAAAATCTGTAGCTATGAACGTGAAAGGAGACAAAATAATTTCCATAAAATAGTACTACAATCTCAGCCAACATAAACTGATAAGCAGCAGGAGCAATGCCACTGAAGAAATTAAACATTCAATTCAGTGTCTTAGAAAAGATAACTTCACAGTGAAAGAAGCCTTGGAGTACCTGCTCTTAAGCAAGGAATCATGCTTCTTTAGAAACATATTCACATTACAGACTTAAAGTACACTTGGTTTATATATTTATCTCTGTGTTCTCACACTATCACTGACTAGAGTTAAATTTTGGAATATTAGTTATGCTTCCTGAATTCAAAGCCTAGTTATTTTGGCAATAGATGCATCTGACATATCTGCATATGCTGAACATTCTTTCAATCACTTTTACCATCAAATACTGTACAATACCAGAATCCAAAGAGCTATTTTATGATAGAATCCACAGGAAGCACGCCAACAGTTTTTTTTTTTCCCCCCTCAATGAAGCAAAAATGGACACTGCTAGATTAGACAAAGCTACCACACACATTCTGGGCCAATTATAATTTGTTCTCTGCTGGAGCCTTCATTGAAAGCTATTTGTTTTGATTTAACTAAATGCCTTTCAAATTCCTTCTTGCATCTCTTTAAACACGTGATGTTTGCCTGCATATTTGTTTAGTAAGTGTAAATGACCATGTAGTAGGCTTTCATACAGCCTAGAGTCTGATTTTATTTTCCAAAATAATTTGCAACATTTGTCTTCGTTGAAAGTTTTTAAGAAATGAACATTCCACTACATATTTTCAACTATCATTAATTTTGTTCTCTTATGCATGTAATTATTTTAATTTTTATTATCTTCAAAAAAACAGAAGATACAACTTCCTGCATTCCCATTATGAAATGCTTGGTTTTTTCCTCTGGAATACTACATAAGTGTAAATGTGATGAACATACCAACAATTGAGTAAAGTTGGTGCTGTGTTCAAAATACTTGAAACTTTAGAAAAGTCAAAAAATGTCATACAAAATAAATATGTAAATCTGATGATTCTCTTACAGTAAGAAGACTAACATATATATACACAAAAGGATCTTGCCTGTAGCTACTTATTTCCATTGTTAAACCTATAACTAACTGAAGAAAGCAAGTAGCAGTTTCTCGCTCATAAAGAGGCTCAGCAACTTCCATATTTAGCAGTGGACTCAAGTAATTTTAAATGATACATTTTTATAATACTAGTGTTATTTTGCTGCATCCTATTTACTGTGCAGGATTTTCTCTGCATGGGATCATATTTGGAAACAAAGTGATAACTGGTTGAAATTGCATTATGCAGAAAATATTAGATCCTTTCATTCTCAGGGGAGAATGACAGCAGTCAATATATGGAGTGAGAGAAGGAGAAGCATTGAGAGTGCACAGGAAAACATTTCATGAATACTTAAGTTCTGCTAGAGAAGATGACATCTACTGAAAGAAAGGAAATTCCACTAGAAATTCAAATGCAGTTTCAAACCCATTAAGAGATGTTTTGCTTTCTATAAATGAATATATTCAACACATCTCACAACAAAAATAAAGTCACACTTACGTATTTGTCACATTTGCATTTTTAACTTGGTCATTGATGTCTGGATCAAAGCTCAGTGAAACTTGAGGTAAGTGGACAGTGTCAACTGGTGTAGGAACAGGGTAATTACAAACAGGAAGTTTTAGCTACCTGTCTTTGGTCACTTCTAAGAACCTACGCTTTTAAGGTGTATTAACAGGTAACCACATTATAAAATTCAATGGCTAGCTTGGCATTACCCTTTTGTTCAGTAGAAAAGTAACACTTAGATTCAATTTCTGAAATGATGGTAGATTGGCAAAATAATACAAAGTGAAGGCCACCGAAAAAAAAAAATAATTTACCATGATTCAGAATTCTGACTTACATCTGGAAGTAGATTAATCTAAAATAGTTCAGCATTATTCTTCTCAGCTATCCACACTTTCCCTCTTCAGTGATTAGTGTTACTCCATAAGGGACAAGTAAGGATCCAGAAATGTAAACAACTTTGCTGGTGATCTAGCCTATAACTATGAAATGAAATCGGCAGCAGTTTGCACTGACATAGCTGCTGGTTATAGTATCATTCACAATTACCTGTTTCTTCTCTCCAGGTTCTGGACTATTTATTTTTTGTTTATCCAGTAGTTTAATCAAAATGTAAAGCATACATCAATTGTCTTGTTCTTTCAGTATTTTTCCTCATTTTTCTACTGGCTTTATTTTGTCACAAAAGGAATAAGTAAAATACTTTCTGAGATTTGGTATTGCATAAATCATGAGAAAAACATGCTATAAGAGAAGATTCATAATGACTTTCTGATTTGCTAAGGTACAAAGAAGGTAGAAATTTCTGTGATGTTTTTACAACTATCTTGTAAGTACTGAATATATTTACTTCTTGAGGAAATCCAGATTAACCAGTAAGGTTTTACTGATATTAATTTGTCCATCAAGTGGGGGGGAAAAAAAAATTGTTTCTTGTATTACAATTCCATCCTCATCTTTACTATTGCAATCCTTACTCTTTACATATTTCTCAACAAAGGAACTTGTGGAATAGTGTTTAGACTTGAAAGTCATTATTTTTAAAGAATGAATGCCTATTACTAGTTAACAAGGTCCACAATTTCAGCTAATTTAAACTCAGCATCTTGAAAAAATATTTTTGTTTTACACTGAAATTGAACTGAAAGCAAAGATAACTCATGCAAGTCAGTCACTGAACTTTGAATGAATCTTCATAATCAGTTTGACAATTTTTAATCATCCTCTTCATTCCACTGCCCAGTCTGGCCACTGCTAACATTCTATTTCTATCCCTGAAAAAAAACCCTCTTGTTTAGCATTATCATGTGATCATGATGTGATCATGAAACTGTTAATATCTACAATAGACACTCTCCTACTTCTGAATTACTATTTTATATTCTGTAATTATATTCTTGATTTTAACAAATATCTCCTTACACGGGTGTAAGAAGCAAGAAAGTACAGGCCAGTTAGCATGCAAGCAAATCCATTTATTTTCAAAACAGTTCTTTAGAGACATTTCAACTGAGAAAATCTTCATAGCTTGCCTCAAACATCAGAAGAGGGTCCAAAGAACAGAACAAAATGCAGAACCAGATATCACAATAAAACACAAGCCTATTAGGTAATAGCACTAAAAATGTAAACACTCACATATTCCAGTTAGCCTTAATGCTCAAAAGCCAACAGGGACGAAGCTCACAACTTACTAAGGGATGCAGTAACACAGCTGGAAGGTACTGGCCATGGACCAATCATGCAGTACCTGCACAGAGCAGAACAGACTTATCCAAGAACACTGTTCTTCTGGGTGTTCAAAGTCCAAAGCCATGAAGCAAAGCAATGGTAAAGTCAGGAAGTGAGCCTATGAGTCATGGCTTCATCACTGGGGGTGCGCTTCGCTGGGCAGAAGCATGGGGACACCCTTGGTGAAGTAGATCATTGCAATCAAAGCTTATTAGTGTACCCTACAGCCCTAACAATAGCTGTATTATTTCTTAAAGATATATGCACAGGAACATCTCACAAATCAAAACCCAAGCATAATTTTAACGTGAACTGTCAGTTAATACATAATCTACATGAAGACTCAAAATACTATCACATAACTAGCAATCTGCTCCAGCTGTTATTCATTTGTTACCATCCACAAAGGACAAGATTACAGAACAAACCAAATCTTTCCAAAGCAGATAAAAGCAAAATAAATATCTCATATTTGTGCCATAGCATTGAAAGCCAGGTGAACATAAACACTACTAAGAAATTACAAAATCAGTCAGAAAACAGAAGACAGAAAACCCCAGTATTAAAATAATTGGCTCACTCCCAGCCCACAAATAGTAACCAGCTTGAACAGAACCTATTTGCTTTCCCATAAAAAAAAACAATCTCAGGTGAATTTCTTCATAAAAAAAAAAAAAGGGAAGAAGGAGTGGGAAATCAATAAAACTATAATGAGCATCCTTAATAAATATAAAATATATTTTTCTTTGAATATTTCAGAGTTGGACGTTCCTGTCCTGAAACATAAGTGAATCCAAGAAATAAGAAAGGCTCAAAAATTTATTAGATATTGGAAATAATGAGACTATCTCCACAATTACAAAGTGTTTTTCCTCTTCCCCTCCTCCTTATATTACAAGGTTTAGGTCAGCAACTAACAATGAAGGATAAATATTTTTAGAGAGACTAAGGCAGCCATTGGCAAGGGGCAATAAGGAAATGGCAAGCCTCTTTACCTTTGCTTTTTTTTTTTTTTTATCTCCCACCACATTAATCATGAGCTAGAGGCCTATAATCCTTTTAGGAGTTTTATCAGAAATAATAAGCTAACACATTTATAAAATGCATATGCAAACTACTGTATACTAAGCTTATTATAGATGAAACAATGAAGTGAGAGATCACACATGAAGCATCCCATACCAGATGCCTAGAGAAAGAACACAAGAAACAGGGCAAGTAAGGAACAAACTTTCGCTGTGATTCCCTCCAAGTTATAACTGCTAATTTCAGAACTCCTACATTAGATATTGCACTGGAAAATTATTTTCAACAGCTACCTGTTATCTACCTTCTGTAAGGAAGCTGTATAATCCTTTTTTTTGAATCTATTTATAACTTGATTTCTGCAACAACCAATGCAAAGTCTTTCACAGTTTGTTCATACATTGCATGAAGATTTGTTTTTCCTTAAAGCTCTGCATGACAAATATATTAAGCTTGAGATTAGCACTTAAACAGTACAGAGTTTAAACAGCATAAGTGCTAGGGACAAAAGTACTAAGAATAATCAATAGTACATATACTAAAGGAATAATTTAATTGCAGTAGTTTGCCTAAAGACAAGGGACAAACAATATTATAACAGTCATCAGAAAATAGAAGGCTGTTGAAGAGAGGAATTGAATTACCTGTTCCAGACTAAATAAGCAATAGGTTTAACCTGTACTAAGGAAGCTTAGGCCTGGATATTAGGGAGAAAAAAACAACAACAACAACACCACCACCACTACCCTCCTAATAGTTAATGAACAGAACTGGTTGGGATAGATGCATTGTCTCTCTAATAGAAAGCCAGATGAGAATCTCTTCAAAATGACATGGATCTATTCATTCAGTCTTAGTAAGGAAAACTGCATTAAGTCAAATACCATAGAATTAGAAAGAAAAGTAGTAAAAAGCTAGCTAGTGCAGTGGTTTATTTCACCCTCTCACTTGTTCTTGCGTTCAGTTTCAAACAATATTGCTGGATTCAATTTTTCAATTTTATTCAACTTTCCCTCTCACTCAGAAAAAAAATACACAGTATTGTGATTACCTGAAATATAACAGTAACTAGATAGTGGAGGTGCACAGAATTTGTGATGGTGTTTACACTCAGCCATATGACTACACTGAATTCACTTTTGTGTTTGATGGTTAGATGGTTTCCAGACACTGAAATAGCATCTGATAGAGAGTATAGAAAGCTGTTTTCTAAATTCAGTTAGAGAACAATTATCTAGCTTTTTGACAGATATAAACTTTTTGACTTTTGGACAACATAATACTGATTGTGATAGAAACTGCAGTTCTCCGTGGGAAAAAATTTCTTTAAAACTAAAGACCAAGTTCCATATAATCTAAGACAGCAAGGAATTTAGATTCAAGTTCGAGGAATAGAAACAAATAAAACTGCATATTTTCAGTCTTGTATACAAAGTATTTTTTGTTTTTAGCCTTTATACCACATATTGAAGAGAATCAGACCTTTATAAAATTGAATTCAATTTAAATTAATTTTCAAATTAAAAAATGAAAAGAATTTAACCCAGATAAGCTGGTTTGGTTTTTGTTTCTGTCTGTAAGATAACCCTGATGGCAAAATTGTTTAGGGAACCAGTTAACTGTAAATATATCTTATACCATATGTATAAATTACAGATTTAATAAAACAGATAACATGTAAATATGAAATGAAATCTCCTGCCAATATTTTGTCCTTGTGAGCATTATCTTTGCTTGTGCTGATAAAGAGTTACACAAAGAATTCTACTGACTTCATCACTGTAAAACTGCAGATACGCAGCAAATCTCATAATTCTCATAAACGTTTTATGTATTTTCCAAAACATTATAGTTTCCCAAATCTTTCAGACTTGGAAAATTCCCTGAACAGTGAAAATCTTGAAAGAATTGGAATACAATCCAAAAGGATATATAATCATCTAATTCATAAACCTTTGTAGGGGCTACATTCTGAACAGTTTTTCATCTTATTCTCTATTCACCGAGGAATACAAAAGGGGTACTGGTGGAAATTCAGGAAACATTTAGTGTTCTTCAATTTTCAACTTCAATCTATGAAAATAAATGCTTTTTTTCTTTTAGTTTTTGATAAAAAGACACTAGGTTTTTTGATACTGAATTTATGTTGTATATCTGGTTATCCATTCTAATACAGAAATGGTAGTTTACTAACTGGAGTAAGTAATCCACATTTTATTACAACATGAGCTTCAAGAACATTTTTATAACTGTTTAGAAGAATAACAGCTTTGATACTGAAGATTTAAAGGCCCTGAAAGTCACTGGACTTCGGACAAATTAAGTTAATAGATACACTGAGATAGTAGGGCATGAATCCCATTCTAGTACCAGGGATTATCTGGACAGATGAACCCAGAATGAGAAGTAACTCTGTCTTAAAAAGCAATCTGTGTTGTCAGTGCACAAAGGCCAAAAGATAACTTCTGTCAATTACTGCATCTAGTTTCACATACAGGTAGGTAATGAGATCCACACTGGAGAATACCATAGTTATCAACCAGTGATTTACATAACCTCAATTACTCCTGTTTTTTCCTTTAGGATAAAAAGAATTAATTACAGTATTCAGTCATGACCATATTAAGTATCGTGAGGCATCAAGCATATGATCACAGTGTTTAATCAGTTTCAAATAATTCACCTCCCAGCAGTGTGAAGCTCAGGTGGGCAAACAAGTGACTGAAGGAATGCGAGTCTGTCTGATCTGGCCCCACAACTGGCAGCCAATGCCCTAGAAACACATTACGTTTTGGTGATGATGAAGATTTGAGTGGCACAGAAAGAAGCAAATGCCCATCTGAAGAGAAGACCATACCTCACAGGCAGATGAGCTAAATGGAACTTGAAAATGAAATTCAAGCCAATTTTCAAAGCTATTTTACATAGTATATGACAAAAGAAGTGCCACCTTTCACCAAGTTTAGCTGTCTGTTCTAGAACTAGTGCTGTCCCCTTCCTTTCAAAAGTATTTATGGGACAATGCCCCATTCTCCCCTCACAAAGCTGCACTGAGGTATTAATCAAGTTTAAAAGTAGCCTAACAAAAAAACATCACTGGCATTCCCACCTCTCCCCATAAAAGCAGACAAGTTCAAACTAGCACTGCAACATTTGTGCCATCACAATGAGGAAACAATTGAAAACAAATGGGTGTGAGCAGGGTAGGGTTGCCACCTTCAGTAGCTTCCTTCAGCAGCATGGCCATACCTGGGACATCACAGTCCTGAGGGCAGGCTTTACAGTGACAAAAGCCTCATACCTTTCTCTCCACCATTAGTGAATATACTTTGCAGAAAAGATGCATTAAATCACAGAGAAGAAAGCATGATTTCCTACAGCAATAAAGCTGAACAAATAGACACTTTCATGTTCAAAAACATCTACTCTGATGCACTGAATATCCACTTTGTCCAATGACATTACTATCCCCTTGTCTACCAGCTATGTATTTACTCATTATATGTTACTTTGCTAATTTCCCCATTAATTGTTCTGCGTTTGTTTTCACTTGTATACTCTTTATCACTATGATTTCCTAATATTTCAGTGGTCCAATTAGCTACTTCCGTACCTTAATCACACTGATACTCCTTATTCAGACATAAATATGATTTTATTACTGCTGTTTTAATGACTAAGTTATAATAACTATTTTACATAAAATAATTTCTCAGAACTTTTTCCATTTTGTTGACTTCTCTGTGATTCATGCCATCTCTCATCTTATTCTTTATTTTGTTCAGTAGATCTTATGTTCATCCTAAAATCTTTCCTGTTCTAATAACTAATTACCTGGTGAGGAGGTAAACTTCCACTTTGTTTCACTATAAACAAAGATCAAGCATTAAAATATTTCCTTTGATTTTACCAGGCTGTCCTCAAATTACTAAATGCAACCCAAAAATCAAAGACAGATACAATCTTCATATTAAAGGGCATAAACTTGTGATAAACATAGAAGCACAGCTCAGACAGGCATTATAGATACTGTAAACAGCTTTTTTACTGTGAATATCACCATTAGAAAATGTGTTGTGGTACATGAAACCATTACTTCTGAACTTGATATCCAGCACAACTCTCAACTTTAATTTCTAGAATAGCATATATTGGCAGTACAATAGTTAATATTTATTTTCAGCTTCTAAGATCTCTATTATTTCAAACAAATCCTTAAATGCCATACAACCCAAGACGCTCGCCATCAAATAAAATAGAAAGAAAGTCATGAAGTCAAAAAGGATTGATCTGATTCTACAAAGTAGAATTTGTGTTCTAATTATCCACATTTTGTGAACTGTAGAAGTATTTATCCACTAAATCCATACCACTATGGAATTCCAACATGCATCCTAACAGTACTCATAAAAAAGTTAGATTACTGTTTTTCACATAAGAAGTGTGTGCAGCTGCCTTTTGTTTCTATTTCATAATTGTATCTGTGCAGTAATTCATATTATTTCACATCATATGAAGATAGTAAAACTACCATTATTTCAAAATGGAGTTAAATGATGCACTTATCCAATGCTTAGAATACCCTTGTCTTCCTGTACAAGATGTTCCTCAGAGCACAATAGCATTTAGAAGTTGAAAGTAAGCTCGTACTCATAGGTCAACAGGAGTACAGTATAAAATGGAAACAATGGAAACATATTAATATTGATTTAGGAATGAAATACTGACAGTGCTGAGATATTTACTGTGAAAGGCAGTGAGCTGTTAGAAGAAGTGAAAATAGATCTAAATTTGTTTCTACACATACTTTGTTTAAGAGGAATAAACTTTACCCTAAATCTGCACCTCTACCAACCTCAAAGTACTTCACACATTTTTGAACATAAACATAATAAATATAAATCTAGATGAGAAACAGAACCCATAAAACTAAGAGAATATATCTTTCCCATGCACAGAGTCCTTCAAAATACTTTCTAAATTCAACTCTCCTAGTCATACTATTAATTATCAGTTGTCACGGATCCTCTACACAACAGCTGCTATTTTAAGGTAACAAACCTTGTAGTATGTATTCTAGAGAACTAAAGTTCTTTACCAGCAGCCTATACTGCTGTGAAGTCTTGAAGGAGCTACCAGGAGTTCGGGTGCCAGGCACCAGGCTGTATAAGTGATGCCTATTTAGAGTAAACAGCAATAACAAATGATAGCAATAGAAAATAATCACAACAAATGTGTTACAACGCTACCTTATTTCTAACTGCAAGGAGTCAGCTCTTCCATGAGACTATCTTCTAGTGTTTACAAGATAACAAACAGTGCTGGTTGGGTGGAAACAAAAAGGTTATAGAAATTTCTGGACAAAGTCTAGGTAAATATGGTCCTTGTATTTCCACTACAGACATCTAGACACTTCCAGCTGTTGAAATTATTGCTAAGTATATTTACAGGCTTTGTACAATAAAAAGCTTTATTACTTTTACTACAGGCAGAAGAAAAAAAGCTTTAAATCTTTAGTTCTGAAGCAATATCTCCTGTCTTAAAAGCAATGAAGCCTTTCAAGGAAAAAAAACAGCACACTAAAAAAAGGTGGTTTATGGTGGTGTATCTTTGTTGCAATTTGGTTCATATATTTTTATTAAGTGTAACCTTTATATGTAAATGAAATGATTATCTAACACAAAGTACTGTTTTCATAAAGTAAGAATAGGTTTTACATCCTAAAAGATACAGCAGCATAAACCAGTCAGACAGCTCATCATGTATTTGATGGCTGTGAAATGAACTATTTGATTTCCTATTACAGCCTTAACAGTCTGCACTGTACCATAGACACCAAACCCATGTGATTAAGCAACTAATGTCTTACCAGGGTGTCAAAGAGTATATACCAAGTTTTGCATTGCTAATGAGTAAGATATCTCATTAAAAAAAAAAATGCTTGGAAATAACCCTTACTCTGTGAAATTTAGAGAGAGAAATGGAGATCACATTCAGAAGTCCCAGAGAGATGAACACATTTAGGACAAATGAAAGACTTCAAGATCAAGTATGCTTGGTTTACATGTAAAAAAAAATATTTTTTACTCTCTCCCTCTGCTTCAAGTGCAGCAGGCCACATCTAGAACTAGAAAGGAAACTTTACAGCTTCTGCTTCCTGCAAGACAGAACACAGAACTTTGCTCTTTGGCTGACAGACAGATGTAAGGATGCATCAAGTTCTTCCATGAATCAAGATGTTAGATTTCTGCTATGGTAATCTGTCTGACAATGCTAGCATTGAGTCATAGGTCTCTACACAGTCATGAGAATTAAAGGGAATCAAGTTTTACTTTGATTTTTTTTGTCTTGTTCTATGAGGATATAATTAAAATCATCAATTCAATAACAGATAACACAGAGGTATTTTGAAAGGAAAAAGATGACTTTAAAGTATTAGAAAAAAATACTTCTTAACGTACTTCTTAACATAACAAAACATAGCATAGGCCTTCCTCACTTAAATCCTAAAGCTGGGTAGAGGCAATCAAATACTGGTATATGTCCCTCCTCATTTGTGCGAAAAAAAAAAAAAAAAAGGTCAGTACTGGATTTCCCAAGAGACTTATAGAAAATGAGAGAATTAGTCATCAAATCTAAAAAAAAAAAATAAAAATATTTCACATCTTCATTTTTCAGTAAATTTTACTCCTTGGTTCAAGTGCCTACAGGAGAGTGAAGCTTAATTTGCTAAGGAATCTCTTGGAAAGCCCATGGGGGTCTCCTTTTTAAGGGGAGCAGAAGTGACTAAGATGATTGAATCAGCTCCAAACTCAGCTGACAAATTCAAACTGACACTAAACAGCTTCTTAGATAAGTCAGTGCCTTAAAAAAATACCAATGAATTGATTAGTAAAATTATTTTGCTTCTAAGGAAGGTTTTCTACTCCTCAATCAACTCTCAAGGAGATTTTTTTTCCACAGAAAATGTAGCTATTACATAAATCTGTACACTCAATTTGTTATCTTTGTCTCGTTAAGGAGCTGTACAGTTCTGAGCACAATTACGTCTCATTAGATCCTCTAAAATACTACAACAATAAGAAAAATCCTGATACATTTTAAAAACAATCTACTATTTTTGCTCTTTGCATTTTTTCTTTTTCATATTTTGTGATCTCAGGCATTCTTTTAATTTGTCATCATGAGAGAATCTGTCAATAGATTGAGTTATGAAAGCAAGATAGTGTTGGAGAAAAAAATATATAGATTTTTACCTTGGGTGATTAAATTCTCACTGACATTAACATATGACAACCTGTTAGAATGATTTGTAAGTCTTTACAGTTTTATAAATAGCTTTATCTCTTCATTCCACATGAGGAAAAAAAGCAAAGTATTATTTATTGTACCTTTCTACCACCACAGCATGGAATATTTCAAAGACTTATTTTAAGTTTCGTGGAAGTCTCTTGATATTAAAGGACTACAGATACAAGATGATGAAACCTTCTTTATATCTTCTGGCCCCCTGCTGTACATGTTGTTACAAACTCTTTTGTAAAAGAACTAGCTTTAATCCACACAAAGAAAATGCTTTCCTTTTATTGTCATGCAGTTGTAAAGCTAAAGCAAACCATCATAATTTCATTAAATCATGCTGAATTACTTAGAGATGCTGAGAGTAATTTGTAATACGTAATGTTTGCTTTACTAATGGTTTGAATATTTGTAATATTTAGTGTATACCATCCTATTTGTCTTTAAAAAAAATGATGTATTTGTTTTTGTTTTCTTAGTAGAGCATAAGGCAAATTATATTAATTAGGCTATTTGTATGATTTCCTAACTTGGAGCAGTGAAACTTGCCTTTAGCTACCAAATAATTGGAATTACAATTGCTGGAAATATCACAAGTTTTTTAATTATATCAAGCCCCATCAAGATCTGGTAGGACATTAATAGTTGCTTCAGTTTGCTGCCAGTGTTTTTTTCTCCCCACTAAGGCATTCCAGCATACACAAAAGCAATAAAACAGAAATATATGACAAGAAACAGTAATCTTCCAATTTTATTCCCCAGTCTTCAGGCCTACTGGTGTATTCCTTTGGGAACATAATGACAGAGCTTGTCTTTCATAGAGACACTGAAAATAGATTGTAGTATAAAGTCACCATATGATTTTGGATAAGGAGGCAGTTTTGTTAGAAATAATCAACCATAAAAAAAATAAGAATTTTCTATAGTGCTAAAATTCTCATCAAGATGAATACTGTTTTCTGTTTTTTTTTCTTTTGTAGATCAGAAGAGAGGGGAAGCTTGCTAATTCAGCATCTCCTTAATTCAACACAGAATTCAGTTCAACACAATAGTTTCTCTAACAAGTAGAATTGTGACCTTCTGTGATAAGATTTCAATTCAGTCATAACTACTGCATATATTATAAGGCTGTGAATAAGCTTTCTGTTTTCCAGTATGACTCCAATAACTTTAGATAGAAGCCTTCTGAGACAGAAAATTAACCTCGTTCCAAATGATCACCATAATGAAAAAAAGGGCTATAAAGAGATTACCCTTTCAAGCAAAAGGCTCCTTGATCTGGGAAGGTCTTCCTGTGTCTGTCTACTTCAAACATTTCGTTATTTATACAACAGACAGAAAATGCATACAGAATTCAAGTCAAAATAAGTCTTACCCCACTGGACAGAAGACAAAATGTAAGTGGGCACAGCAGGAAATCAACAGTATCGTTCATTCACTTACCAGAAAGTGTCATAGGCTAAACACTTGATGACAAATGAAATAGCCATGTGAATAAGTCTTTAGGATTTGGCTGTTTCTCTTTACTACTTTTTTTTCTTTAGTTAGTCCCAGCTCCTGCACTTAGATAAATATGTAAGCTTTAGATTGCTTGAAAGTGGGTTCTGCAGTTTTTTTTTTTTTAAGATTATATTCCTACCCAACACTAATAGGTGGGAGAAGAACAGAAAAAAAAAGAGTATGTATTTCTATAAGAGTTAAAAACTAATTATCAAATAATAACAAAGTTACTTCTTGTTTTAGAACATGATAATACTTTTCACAATCTGAAGAGAAACCTGAGTATATGGAACAGGCTGCCTAGGGAGGTTGTGGTTTTTCCTTCTCTGAAGATATTCAGGACCTGCCTAGATGCCTACATGTGCAGCCTGCTGTAGGGAGTCTCCTTTGCAGAGGGGTAGGACTCAATCTCTAGAGATCCCTTTCAACCCTTACAGTTCTGTGATCCTAATTCCTTTAAAGAGTTGTAAATCGAAATGCACCTTCCTATAGCATTATCTGCTAGTTACCTGCTAATACATCTGCATCTTCAAGAAATCCACAATTCACCACCTAGAGTGTTCACAATCTTTGATTTAATATTCCCATGAGCTATATAACCCTTGAGAACCTTCTTTTCTCTGTTAAAATATCATACAGATCCCAAAATACCCCCCATGATTTTCACTGAGTGTAAGTGAAGAACAAGCATGGGAGAAATTTTTTGTTTGTTTGTTTAAGCAGGAGGGGGGGTTGAGTCATTTTTTTTGGTCAAAACATAGTCTAGCAACATAAGGAAACAATAGCCACTGCTGAATCCAATGTGTGAAGAGTATCTTAAAACTATTGGATTATGATAAATAAAGATGAATAAAATTATGCAGTCAGTACTGAATGTTTAAAACTTTCCTGTTTCTCAGATATCAGGAAACTGTTTAAAACTTGAAGTTGGGCTGGACTGACTACTTCATGAAACACATGGATTATGAGAAAAATTGAGCAAAACTCAGTAAGCATTTTAGACTTCTGTTTGTTGAACCGAAAATTCAGTTAACCTCTGAGGAGTTACTGTGCAAAGTTTGGAGATTAAATTCAATTATAGGCTGAAATGGGCATTTTTATTTCTACTTCAAGTGCAAATTGCAACACATCACTGAAGATAAAGCTATTTCCAAAGACTCCACTACAATTTTTAAGAAGAAAAATAACTGCTGAAGTTTTCAGTATTTGTTGAATAATGCAAGTGGCTCAGGAAGAGTTAATGAAACAAGGACCTATCCATGAGGCAAGTCACCACTGAAATGGAATACAAACCCAAGCATGTGAGTGCACAAGAGCAAAATTCAGTTTCCCCTCCCAGCCCTTATAAAACCTACACCTGCCCATTTAGATACAGTAAGTTGCTTCCAAAGAGCAGCGCTTCGTTTTAAATAATAAAAAACTGCATTCCAAATAAACATCCTTTTCTGCAACATTGATTCTTTTCTTTTTTAAATCTGCCTCCTTTGATTTGCCTATTCTGTATCCCCATCACTAACAATGGGTTAAAGGAGAAGCTCTGCAAAATAGTACAGAAGCTATAAGAGCTCTGTGGAAGACAAATGACAAGATAATATTAAGCTAGAAAGAAATACTGCTGAGAGCGACTCTAACTGGACAATTTAAGAATCGTACAATGTGACAGAACTTTGAGATAGGTGACTTACAGACAGTGGTGTTCAAATGAGATATAGTTAAGCATCTATACGTGTGTATGCCAGCAGCTGTGGCTCCAGGTAGTGGGATGAAGTGCAGATATGTTGCCCTAAACAGACTGCAGCTCAGCCACTGCTACAGTTAGACCATTACATCAAAGATTATTTCGGGCACATTGACAGCACACGTAGAAGCAGCTTTCTCTGGCTTACAGATGGGAAAGATTACATACAGAAGGGCTGCAGCTTAAAATTTTAAAGTGCTCATGAATTGTCAGTACTTGGTCACCAAGTGTTGGACCTAGACATCACACAAGCATGCTCTGATGACCGAGTGCCATGACAGCTGGCACTGTGCTGCCTCTGCCTTCCCCTTGCAAGCATCAAAAGAGCTTTGAGACTAACACACTCCATTTTAATAGTAAAGAAATTAGAGCCAAGTAGCTCAATGAAGATATACCAACTGAAACAAATGCAAAAGATCTGTGTGGATGCTGACCTAACCTTCTCTGCACCAGGGGTTTCAGTCTTCCCCTCACCCAGCAGTCTTCAGACACAGCCATTTCACAAAACCTGTTGAACAGCCTCCCTCAACTGCTCTGGGAACTCTCCTCCTCATTTTATCAAGGCTGAGCAGCGGTCATCAGCAGGCTTCTAGTCCTCAGGGCTTTGGCCCACTACCAGACCCTGCCCACAGGTATTACCCTCCAAAAGCCTGAACAGAAGCAGGGCCTCTGCCACTCACTACCTCCAGCCTGCACCAGTCAGAGCAGCCATGAGTACCCAGCAGGAGGAAGCTGACCTTGGTGGTGGGAGCAGATTCTTCATGGAGAGCTTCTGGCAGCTCATGGTGCAAGGTTTGGCATTTAACCACGGAGCAGGAGTCAGGAATACGAGCTGCATGGAAGTGGGGTCAGTGGGGCCTCAATTACCCCCTATTCACCCTGTGAATTAAAGTGACGTATATCAAAGACGTCTTTGCTTTCCTGTGGTAATCTGGAGATCTGTGCCCTTGTTTGAGCTTGAAAGGGTAAAAGTAGGAATGAACACTTGACCATCTGACTCTAGAAGGTGAACTGGGAGAAAAGAGACTTAACTCCAGGCAATTTGCTGTTTCTTATCATATTGAGTTAATCAGCAATTCCTTTGTTTTTAAGGATTACAGACACTGATTAAAACAAATCTCTACTCTTTGGCAATCTCGTCATTCAGCCATGAAAACATTACCACAGTAGTGTTTCTATGAAACAACAACTTCCTACAAGTGCAATCTCATTTCAAAAATCAAGGAAAGAACCCCAAATACGTGCCCACCTTTCACCAGCATGCATGGAAGCATTTAACACAGGGTTATATTTGAAAAAAGACTGAACCAAGTAAAATGTGGTCTGCTTTTCTTGTTCCCAGCTCACAAAAAGATTGTTCAATACTTACGTTTTAATATGATTTTTTAAAAAAATTAAAATTATGTTATTTGATATGCTTTCCTCTGGGAAATAAAAGCTAGCAATGATACACTTGTTCAAACATCTATGTGTTTCATCCTCATTAAGTGAGCTGTGTTGTATTCTGTGCATGTATCTTGCTGAAGTTAGACTTTTGGTAAGGCATGACCTTTGTTTTTCTTATCATTGGGAAGAAAAAAAAAATCAATGAATTTTCTTCTTTCATATGTGCATGTAAAGAAGTTAAGCATTAGGTATTCTGATGTAATCATTTTGCTATGAGCTGAAACAAATTCAAGATACTACTAAACTGATAAATAGAATTTAATATAGAGTAAACTACAATAAAAGTGTACCTGTTGTAGCACCTCAGTCCCCCAGACTTGTACAAGTTTGGAAAAAGTCAGCATTTATGTAAATATAATATGTTTGAAATTTATCATGAGCATGGAGACTGCTTGTATATTTTGAGAAACACAACAGTAAATTTTTGGACTCATTTCAGTAAAAATGTGACAAACAAGAAGAACCAGGCCCCACCTAAGGAGATCACCAGGGACTGTATTTGAATGATACCAGCAAGAACAAGTAAATAAGGGCAACTATCAAGGAACAGTTTTATATTCAGCATATTGGCTAGGTATTGTGAACAAAGCCTTCAGTATACCTGAAACCTTCCCATTTATACTAAAGAATCCACTTGCAAAATGAACCAAGTCACCAAAGTTCCCCTGTTCCCCAGACCACATCTGAAACACATCCTTTTACTACTACAGCAAGAGGTTGTTACCAAGGGCATACATATTAAAGGAAAGGAGGCAGAAGAATAACGAATGCATATGCTACAAAAAGAAAAAGCTAAATTCTGACAAGTTTTGAGTAAAATTTATACCACGAGTACTAAAGAAAACAGAGGAAAGGAATGTGTTTAACAGGGGAAAGCTTTTTCTTTTAACTGGCATGTTTCTCTGGCTGTGAAAAGAAATAAATCTGACATGGCTAGAACTAGTCCTGACATTTTTACCCCTTCTGCCAGTCTGATGCTGCTTTGCCTATATAATTAAAGAGATGCTGAAGGACCTACTTGCCTTCATATTGAGAATAAGGAAACATGTAAAATAAACATAAGCAAACCTACTGAAATCACTGATCCTTTTAAAGAAAAAGACCAATCTGTCAATCAAAACAAACCTACATGCCATATAACCCTAAACTAAACGTAAGGAAGAATAATCAGGACTCTATTGTATTTTGGAAAGGTAATAGATTAGAAAAATACACTTTAAAATCAGTCATCAGCTAAAGGAGTGGCAATTCTTTAATAATACCAGAATTGGCTTTGTAAGTGAATAGACAAGCAAAAAGCTGGCTGGGTGCAATAGCAATCTTCAAAGCTTGATTGCTTTTTCTGATAGCTTTAGAAAATTAGTGGATGAAAGCATGTGTAATATATCTGGTCTGAGTAAAACACTTGATGTAGTGTCTTACAAAATCTTTACTTGCAAAATTAATTCAAATTGGCTTGGACATAGAGTACTGTCACTTGGATTTAAAAATGGCTGGCTGAGTGCAAATAAAGGGTAATGAAAAATGGCAATGCATCAAGTTGGTGGGAGGTGTCTTGTGGAGCTCTGTAGGGATCACTGTTTGGTCCTGTTTATTTAACATCTTCATTAACAATCTGGAAGAGGGAGTGAAACAGCACGTTAATTAAACTGACACATAATAATAAATCAGGAAAAGCTTCTAATGCCAGCGGTAATACTTGACAAAATGCAGCATACTACAGAGGTTTCAAGGAAGGTTAACAATGTCAATAACAAGACTTAGCTGAGATGTTATAATTGCCTTCTACCTTTTAAATGAAATAGTCCAAAATATACACAAAGGGAGAGTCAGAAGCCTACTAACAATTCAGTAGTTTGGAATGCGATTGTATGTATGTATAAACTAAGGTAACAGTTCAACAGAAAAAAAATATGTAAACTGAAGTTCTCCTGAAGAATGTTAGATCTAATATTACAGACTGAGTCCATTCAGTTCAGTAACCTCATGGAAAACCATTATTTGGTGAGTAGGGAGGCCATTAAGTCAGTTCTCTGTTGTTTCTACATATGATAGACTGCTAAATATAATGTAAAGGAGGTAATAAATGGAAAGAAAAATCAGCAATAGGACCACGTTTTAGTATCACTCACAGCTGAAGTAAATTGGGTGTAACAAACCACACCCTTAAAAACAGTTCAGTAGTCTCATGTGAAGTCAAAATTGATCATTTTAGAGTTATGTTTCTAGAGTGGGAATACATTAGTCAACTGCTATAATGTACTCATAATTAAAGCCAACGCATCTAAAAAGCTTCAAATACACAAGTAAATATTAATCACTGTTCACTGAGGAACTTAAAATTGATCAACTACTACAGTAAGAGAGATCTCAACAATAGGCTGGAATGACACACATGCTTTTGGTCTGCAAACCTAACTAAGAGAAACACAGACCTTATACCCTGGAGTTATTTTCTCTCTGATTTGAATGATTTACAGCAGTTTTTCCTGGACCTAGGACATCAATACTGCACTGAATCAGAGATGTAAAAGCATTTTAAGAGAGCAGTTGATGTTACTTCCTAAAAGGCAAGAAGGAAGAGAACATTTTACATGAATCTGTGAAGTCCCCAGAAAACACAAGAGTAGCTGAAAGACTCAGTCATAGCTCTCTCACAGCCATTAAAGCCTTTCTACAATAGCAGGAAAGGAAAATAAAACAACCAGAAAAATAAAGCTTTGTAGTCACCATGCAAAAGCATTAGACCTTGTTAGCTTGTCCTTGCAGCTTCTGGAGGGTAAAACTCTACAATCAGACAAGCAACTCTCTTTGTCCTATGGAGCTTCTCTCCAGAAGAGAGCTCTAGAACATTCCTTGTTTTCACTGATTTTTTTTTTTTTTTTAAATGACTGTAAAGCTATTAGGAGATCAAGGTAATAGAATGCACTGTTCTAATGTTGCATTCATTTGGTACGTAACTTTCTATCAACAAACTAGGCACTGACCTGTCATTCACAAACATAAAACCTAATCATCTGAAGCCAGCGGTTGCACTGATAAAAAATGACAGAGAAACCAAATTATTTGCCAGTATATAATAAGATGTATGTATAAAAGATTTCAGAGAACTTCAGCTGGAGCAGATAGAAGTTCCCTTGGCAGCTGGTATGTAATACCATCCTAAAAGTCTCTTACAAAGGGATAGTGAAAAAACACAAAAACATTAGGTTTTTTAGGTGTCAGCTATTGTATTACACTTTTCTCAACTAATTTATTCTCCATGGTCCTGACTTGAATGCTACTATCCATTAACAGCAGCAGATTTGTTTAGTTTTAATACTCTCTTAAGGTGTTTTTTTTTTCCTTTATTTCTTTTTTTTTCCTCCAGTCCAGTAATTTGTGAAGCAGCCACATCGGTCATGAACTGTTTGCGTTTTATTATACCTGTGTAGATTTTTAAAAAGGAAGAATCTGCTCATGGGAATGCTAATCCTTCCATTATAGAAATAATTATGCTCTTTTATTTGCAAAGTGGCAATCTTCTGGGAACATATGAAAAACTAGAAAAGAACAATTTTTTTTCTTAGGAAGAATAGAGGAAAATGCTGTAAACAGATCTGAGATAGTGTCTATAAAACTATGGCGTATGGAAATATGTATGAACACTTAAAGCTTTAATCAAGATTTCTTCCATTTCTGCTGAGGTAAAAAGGATTTCTTTACAAAAATGTTGTGGCATGCTCTCACTAGATCTTTTTTAACCTTTTAAGTACTAGTGCTTTTCTTTTCTGGTAAATGCTAACCTAAATTTTGCTGGTTTAGCCTTAAAAAAAGCTATTTTATAATTAAATATATATTTGTTTACAAAATACACTTCCCTCCTCCTAAGTTTTAGTTTTTCCTTGTTTTGATGCATTTAGTACACATCAGCTTCTGTTCCTAATCTTCCTACATATAGTATTTTGTTCTACATACTGCAGTAATTTTTTTTAAACACCTGTGGAATCCAGTTTTTTTTTTTTTTTTTAAACATAATGGTATAAAAGTGCTCTGAAGTCAGCAGATGTTGGCTTATAAAAGCAAAAGAAATGAGACTATTCCCTTCCTGGTCATGTCTGACAATGGTGGCACAAAGAATAGTGGATCAGCTAAGGTTATTAATTTTTAAGAGGAGTGTTTGGAAGAAAAAAAAAGCAGAAATCCATGTTTTGATTTTTTCCCAATGCTCATCAGAAAAGTTTATTTATACGCATTTAGCTTGGGGCAGGTGGCTGGAATGGAGTACTAGTCTCCTGAAGCAGTATTACCTAAATTGAGATTAAAAAAATGTAGGAAATCCAGGTAAGAAGAACAGAAAAAT
>PPHD01006182.1:1985-25009 GCA_002909625.1 Bambusicola thoracicus
ATACATAAAATCATTGCTGGGACGTGTGGTTTTTTTTTTTTCTTCCCATTGAAAGTTGCTGCCTGGTTCCATTTCCAAACATATAATTATGTAACATGTAATTACTCAGCTTGCCAATATCTACAGAAGGGTCAGAATTTTCCTGCATTTACATGAGAAGACTAATGAAATGGGTCTCAACACCTGGTCCTTACCTCAGGAAAATAAATGGTTTGAATTAAATCCAAGGGCAAAATAACAAAATAGCATTAGAGATTTGTTTCTCATAGAATATGTTTTTCTTGCCAACAACTTTGTCTTTTTTTGTTGTTTTTAATAATATAATGTAATTAGACTAGAAGTTTCAGATGCCCTAAATTCTTTCTTCCTCTCAGGAAGAAAACACAGCAGAAAGAATCAGATTTCCTCTCCCAGTGCTCCAAATCCACCAACACAGACACAGCCTGGCATATCCTATTATAGAGTCCCTGCTTCAGGTACTTCAAATCAGAAAAATAGATGGCCTGTTCACCAAAGATGACTATTTAAATTCTTAACCATGTATTTGTCACACTAGCATCTACACATTCTTCACCAAGTACTAGAAGCAGACATTCAGGAATTTTGTAAGAAGATAAGCAAGCAAACTCAAGAAATCCTAAACAACATCTTTTAGATTCCAAGTATCAAAAGATCCCAGTGTAAATGTTGAGTCCACTTGATTTTAATAAATTCTTAAGTAGTCTCATGTTTTCACCCAGGATCTTTTCCAGCTCTAGTATAACAGAATTTTAGAAGGTTGAAAAAACTGAGACATTCATTTATTATGCTGAACACACAGTGACAATTTCACGTGGGGTAACCAGTCATCATTCTACTCATGGAATGCTACACGCACATATTTGATTGACTGTTAACTCACATCAGGAAAAAAAATTACCTAGAGGCATTACCTAGAGGCAAAAAGTCCTTTGTCATTTTGTTGATTAGTAATATGAGTCAGCAGAATGTTATAACAGTAGACTTTCACCATATATCCCAGAAAAATCGAAGCCAACAGTAGGTTGCAAGGTAAAAAACCTGCTTTCAGATTTTCAGAAGATTTTAGCCATGTTTATACTGAATGTTCAGGGTGTAAAGTTAAAGTCTGGCAGCTACAGTGGTATTTGCAGTGGTTAGTAAGGTCCTTAAGGTCACTTAATGTTCAAGGCAGAAAGACAGAAATTCACAATGATGCGGAACGCAAAGATAAAGCCAGTAAATAATAATAATAATAATAAATAAAGCAGATTAGAGGCAAAATTTTGATTTTTTTTTTCCAAATTTACATTCCTTCAATCACGACTTCAGTGACACCATGTGAAAATACTGTTTTCAGGAAGATGTAAATTTATTATACTTACAAAAAATAAAAGAAAAAGAAAGACTATTTCAAATATGATATTTATATGCAAATTTTTGTACTCTAGGGACTATTGAGATGGACAATGGAACTACACAGATTTGTACCAGCTAAGATCCAGCTCAAGTTAGTGATACCAGAGGGTCACTACCTGCAAGATGTGCTCCTTTGACACTCTACACTTCTACGGTAAATAAACTTTGTTAGCAACAAATGCTCGTGAAAACATCTCCCTTTTAGCTAGCCTTAAACCTGAATCTAGGAACTGAGCCACTGAACATTGTGCAACTTAATTTAATGGACTGTATTTTACTAAAGACTCCTTCCAACAATCTTCTGTTGTCTTTAGACTCCTCTACTATTTCTAAAGTATTTCTATTCCAACCTCCCCTGCCTAATTTTCAAGCCTGTTTTGCGTATATAGTTGTTACTTTATGCTGATTTTTTTTTTCCTTTTTACTCCCTATTTCACATAACTAGTACTTAGAGCTGTTGAACCACTTTAAAATAAAAATCTGTCGTTCTGAAAATATCTGTTCTCCATGAGAGGAGAGGTCTAAATTCTTTACCTCTGTTCTTCATCTTCATGCTATCATTCACATTACAAAATGAAATGAGAATGCTAGTTCCTCCCCTCATTATGCTGCTTTAGCAGCTTCTTCCATCCAGTCATGTAAGCGTATCTTATTTTTATTGTATTTTTTATATTTAGTCTAAAAAGAACTTACAAGTAGCAATACATGGCTGATATCTGTTTCATAATTTCAGGATAACAGTTATATTAGGATTGTTACAGCAGTCTAGGCTAATGTAGCTGTTTACATGCTATAAGGTTTGATATTCAGGCCATATCAAAGTTCACCACAATTAAAAAAATCAATCTTAGAATTTCTATTTTCATCTGCTTTGAATTTGAACAAATCTTATCTGTATTCAGCAGAATGCTAGAACTACTAGTAACTCCTCATTAATCTCATTCACTCCTCCCATAGTACACTCTTCCTATGCTTTCCTTTATGTATTTTACATCTTCAACAAATGTGTATATCACACCACCACCCAAGACTCTAGTAAATTTACCTCATTTCTTTGAAATAAACTCATTTTTTTTTAAGTTGTCACCTATCTCGATTTTTATTGGAGTTATCCAAGGCCTTTCAGAAGATACATCAAGTAATCACTGACACCTTGATCGTACTTCAAAAAAAGATTACAAAAGTGATGACAGACTGAAGACGATGCATTTTTAGTCCTTTCCATGTAAGGATGGAATACCTCATACAAACTGGAAGAGTTTGTAAACTGAATCAAGTCTACAAGATTATGAGAGAATTAAAAAAAAAATACCACCTAAACTATTGAGTAGTCTATAAAATAAATAAAAGAGAAATAGGAAATCATTTTAACACTGTTACATCAACTTCCTCAAGCCAATGTTTTCCGGGCTGTGAAAGCATCAAGGCTGTACCATGGTTACTATTAAGAAAAGGAAAAGAAATAACCTTAGATTTGGTGAGATTTTGAAAAGTCTAACTTTTCAAGTGTTACATGTCACTGAAGACAGAATTGGGCATGTTTGAAATTAACCATGTTTGTCTCATTCTCTTAGAAAAATCTGCTAAGCACATTTGCTTTACTGACCTCCCTGATCATCTGTCAGAAAGGAAACAGACTTTCCAAACTCTGCAGAAGGCCTACGGGACAGTTAGGTCATTTATCCACCATTCATCCTAAAAGATGATCATCTCCTCATTAAAATTTTTTATGGAAGACAAATAAATATGCTAAAAGATCATTAATTTTACATTTTTCTTTTATATAACAGCACAAAGTGAAATATTTTTGATTAGTGGAGGCCTGTCACAACAACTACTTTTACTGAAAAGAACTTAGAAATAGAAAAATCTGCCAAAGAATCTATGATGAACCCCAGCATCTTCTAAAGTATTTAAAAATTCTCACATCTCAGGCCATGATAAATTTTGCAGACTTCCACTGCTGTGAATAGGCTGCTTTTATGTGAAGATGCTGAAAGAATCTATTGAGACCAATTATTACATTCAATTTTATCATGACCTGAACTGGAGAAAGATACTATTAAGTTTGCGGGAACTCGGGTTTCTATGGAATTTAACACTAGAAAAGTCAATTTTTTAAGCAAAACAGACTCCTTTTCTTCAATACAAAGATTCCTGATTCTTCATTGTGGATGCAGTATTTATCCATTTGACTTCAATAGTAAATTTTGAATCCACAGGTCTACCTTTTCTTTTTCTTTGTATTTCTACACTGAGAAAGATTCAGAATAGTTGTTGAGGTCTCTGTAGACCAAATTAAAAAGAAAATACAATATCTGCACATTTTTGAGAATTTTCATCTTTGACAACTTAATGGATATTTATTCTCCTCTCCCTACTCTAGCAAACAATGGAGTGATGATCACCTGATAACTGCCTCCAATCACAGAAATAAGCTTATAATACCCAGTATCTTATTTTTTCATTATAAAGAATCATCTCAGATGGGTACAGACTAGTTCTAGGTAGTCATTCTTAAATTTCAAAACTAGATTGTGGAAAGAAACTAAATGGATTTTTTTTTTTTAAAAAAAAGGTACAAACTATTATAGGTTATAAAGATATATTTGTAAGAGTAGGAAAATTTTTCCATCTCTATTTTGCTTGAGGAGAAAAAAAGACAAGTTGCTTTACGAACTAGTTCTTAAGAATGAGGTGGAGAGGAGGGAAGAAATCAATTTCCGTTTGGAAGGTATTTCAATACACTTTGTCGTTCTGCTGCCACCATCTCAAAACATGCCTGAAAATAGATGAATATTAGATGGCAAGAAAATGGAATTGAGTAACTTCAAACTTTTTACAAAACCAATTATAATTCTAGCAGGACTCCATCATCAAAAAACACCAGCTAGCATTTAGAAATTTCTAGTCAGCAAAGGTACCTGACCTCCAGATGCTTCAAGCAGAGATTCTAGTTTGTTTTCAAAAAGATTCCAGTATAATTTCAGCCCTTTAGCACTGGCTGTTTAATTTATATCATAAATCGTACTGGCCAGGAACTGTGTTTAAGAAGTCCTTTCAGATTTTGCTCTCTTGCGAGCACAGGTCAAAGTTTCTACTTGGTATCAAACATTCCCAGCAAGTGTTGTTTAAGAAAGAGAGAAATGAAATAGTCACAGTCCCTCTCCTTGTAAAATAATTCTGAAGTTGCTACACATTTAGTGAGAACATCTGGATCCATGGATAAAAGAACACAGCTGTCTTGCATGATTTATTATTCCATTTTTCTGTCTTTACCCAAGGCCAGCTTCAGTCTTACTTTTTCATTCTCTCACTCCACCTTTCACTCATATAATTTTGTCATTTTTCAAAAGTATTTTAAAAGATGGTTCTCACCTTCTGACTCTCCCAATAAATCCACCATGAATCCCACATGCTTGTTACTGCTTATGTTTGACTGACAGATATATTGGTCATTGAACAGGCACAAAGAAGGGCTACTTTTTAGTAAAAATAAAATAAATTGAAGAAAATTTTACTAATATATTATTTTGCACTTAATATGACTGAATTAACAGAAATGTTTCTTTTGTTTTAAAAATGTTAATGTAAAAAAAAAAATACTATATCATTTCAAAATATGTCACCTAGTGATTCAAAATACATAAGTAAATAATACCAAAAGTTAATTCTCTTACCACCTTTTTCCTTTTCTACTTTTTAAATAACAATGAAAATTAACAGCTTCAGACAGGAAATGACTTACACCCTGGGTCCTTACATGTTTTAATAACAGATGTGGGGAATAAAACAATCACCTAGAGTGAAAATTTCTAACATTCTTCCTCTGGACTAAGGTGCATTACATTTTGGACTGATTTAATATTATTTTAATTCTGTCTTTACAATTTAAATGATACAGTGCCATGTCAAGGAAAAAAACAGGCTAAAATATAGCTTCTTTACGCGTGGATGTCATGCAATATGAGGATATAAAAAACACTTTTAATCAATATGCTGTTTACAGTGGAAGTTGCATCATTATAATGATATGGAATGTAACACTGGTACAAAAGAAAGATGCCTAATTTATGATCAGATGTTCTTAATCAGGTAAAGAAGTTTTAAATAGCTCCAAGTCTTTGAGCTCCAGTCTTAAATGTAGACTGTTCTTTAAATGTACTGTTACAGTCTCCTCTGAGCTACTCAACATGAAGAGACCTGAAGAGAATTACCCCCCATGAGGACAACAGTACTTTTAAATTCAAAAAGCCATTTCCTTTATTTGAAATATGCATGAGGAAAAATACATTATGCCCAGAATTAATTTACACTTTTGTTATTTTGTAGGAATGAATAATCCATTTAAGTAAATTATACAATCCTTGACTTGTAATTGAGAAGTGAAGCCACAAGTGTTTGTTCCAAAATCTGACCAAGTTCAGTTAACTTTCAAAAGTGACTGATTACTCATAAACTGATACTTTTTTTGTTGATTTTTTATTATTATTTTTATGTTGAGTATTTATTTGTAAATTCTTTGTTTTACATTGAATGTTGGTGTCGGTAGATAAAAATAAACTCATCCAATTAGAAATTTTAAACATTCCTAGCAAACCTCAGTAAAAGAAAATTTATGTGAAAATTCTGAAAAACTTCTTCAAATTCTATTTTACTTAATATTGACCTATTAATACTGAAGTGGCCAGTCCTCAATCGTACCAATAAAAACTCTGTATACGGGTTAGCTTAAGTCAAACTCTTGATCTGAAAATTTGAAAAGTTCAGGAAAATAGCACAGTTTGATCTAAACTCCTTGTCTTATATGTTAAAATTGATTTTATCATAAAAGCTGCAGTTTATCAGACCATGGCCCCACGTAGTACCATATAAAGAGTATACTACCTATAATTATTTACTGTTTCCTCGATCTTGCTTTGATTTTAAGACTTACTATTGTAACTTTCCTCTAAAGCCACTGATACAAATACTGGAATATATCAGCCCTACTAATACTGTATAAACTCTAGACTTGTTAAAACACCTCTACTCAATTCGAATTCCTCTAGAATACCTATGCTCTAACATCCCTCAGCTGAAGTGTATATTTTCTAATAAATACAAGCTTTATCCTTGCAGGTAAAGCTGCTCACATTATATGATGTCAAATTTATATCTACACACATTTAAGTATATTTCATCCTCTCAAATATTAAAAAAAAAAAAATCGGGTTTGTTTTTTAATATCAGAATGATTCAGGCTTGATTTATTTTCCACACTGTACACTGATAAATGTTATTTTTCTTCTTACAAATATTTATTGGTAGAAACCTGTGGCAATTTTATGCCTGTCTAATGAACCTATGGCAGTTTTGGTCATCTTGATTACTCATTTGGAAAATTATGACAAAAAAAAAATACTTGATTAGTTTTCTGTAACATCCTCAATATTTTAAAGCACTTCCATAATTATCATTAGTTAATTAGATAATTAGACAGCCATCTTTTAACGTAGACCAACAATCTTCTAAGATGTTAATGGATGATAGAATAGTTCAACATTTCAATAAGCATATTCTTCCAAAATAAAAACAATATTTATTAAATACTTGCTTTTTCATCTTTTCTAGAATGCTTTACCTTTGCCATTTTACTGGCCAACACTTTTAGTGCTTTTTTTTTTCCCCTCCCAGCTTATATATTTAAGTATGACTTCTTTCTTGCACCTTGTACAATGTATTTTATTTGAGTAGTTTCTTGATTTCAGGAATTTTATATACATTGCAATATATGAAATGCTCTTGATTATTTTATCTGTCTACCAACAACTGCTTTTCTTAATAACTCTTTTTGCTTTTAAAGTTTAATGCAAATCCACTCAAAATTGTTCTACATTATAAGGAAGAGCCTACTAAGCAAACAGATATCAAAAGACTATTCTAAGTTGCAGAAAGTACAGAAAAAAACGTTTCACAATGAAAAATTTGTTTTTATGACAAAAGAAGAAATTTCTATCCTTCAAATCTAAGTAAATTCAAAATCTAAGGCTACTTATTTACTAACAGCAAAAAAATATTTATGTATTTTTTCAATGTGGCATTTATTTTAAAATAATGATATTTTCAAAGAAATGTGACACTTTTTTTATTAATGCTACTGTAGAGAAGTTACGTTTTGGGTGTTTTTTGTTTGATTTCAAGCCCCTCCCCCAACAGCAAATAGATTGTAAAACTGGTACATGTATTTCGCTATAATTAGCCTTCATCATATGAAGCATCCAATTTGGAGATGCTTTGGTGCAACATTGCTTAGCTTTCCCTTATTTTTAGCATTGTCAAGTAGAATTGTGTCTTTGCTTGTCAGCTTTAAATGAGAAACCTTGAGTCAGCATAATCACTCAAAACTTTACAGACAAATCAAAGAGCCCTTTATAAAAAGGAAAAACAAAGAACAGTAATTCTGCTACATAAAAAGCTTGATACAGTGCATTCTAATATGCACAAAGTATCAGGCAAGTTGTCAACATAGCAGCTAGTGTTTTGAGACTATGCAGCCTGTGAATACAAAATTATTAATTGCTCCAACAGATCACAAGAGTTTAGGTTCCTGCACTGGCTAAGATTATCAAGTGTCTGCTTTTCATAACATCAATTTCATTTTACTTTTAGTTTTTTTACTTAAATTGATTGATAGAGAGGCCCAACTGTTATAAACATTGTTGAACATGATGCCTTTTCCATTCCTTAAGGGGTAGAAGTCAAAAGACAGATGGGAAAATCAAATGGTGGAATGACACTTTTGTTGCTGTTGACTTTTTCATAGACAAGACTAAGTCCATAATAATCAACAGTCTGTTTAGACATTTAGCAAATAGTTAGATATGCTCTGTATAGTGTGAGTTTTTGAAATATTATCTGTTTGCTTACATCACTGTGGAAACTAGTTTTAAGTTTACACTGTTCACAGGAAGAAAAGCACACAACTTTTGTCTTCCCCACAAAAGCAAATAACTTATATACTATGAAGAAAGAGATGCATTATTGTGGGATTCAAGCAATACATAAACTAAAGATTTTCCTCTGCTTGTGGAGGTACAGAGAAGTAATGTGCAAATTGGTTCAGGTAATTCTAGAGTCTACTTCTCTGTTCACTTCACCAATTCCTTCAGTAGGCTGAAAAATCTTCACCATGAAAATAAATCAACATTTTATAGGGTTATCATATGTTTACTATTTTTTTTTTTAATGTTTTTGCCCCTCAAAACTTCTCTGCTTAGCTCTGATGAGAACAGGAAGTAATAAAATGAAAAAAAAAAATTACAATACTCTGGCTCTGTCAGAGTGGGCCCAGAGTTATCCCAGTAATCTGTTACAGTAATTCTAAGTAAGAAGTACATATTAGTAGAATACTTATCTTCTAAAAGGCTCTGTTTACAAACAAGAGCTATTCTATAAAAAAAAATATAGATTGCAATCCCTTAACTATGACTGAGATTTCTAGCATAATGGTATCTAATTGCTTTCACCACTACTGGTTATTTATTCTTCTCCAGAAACTAGAACTGATATGAGTAACACACAATTGCACACATCTCAGTTTAAAAGGTGAAAAAAACATATCCTCCAAATGCAATAATTTTCGTGTGGGTTTTCCTTTAAGATAACAGTTTTTATTTCTACTCCTACTAGTAACTTCAGATTTTTGTTGTTGTTGCTGCTTGTTTTTAATAGTTTATCTGTGCCTGAGGGGGAGCACTTCTAATTACCACCAACCTACAAAGCCAGAATAAAATTCTTGCTCTTTCTTAGTCTTCTGTAGCAGGGCAGCCCTCTACCACAGAGCTCCAGGGAAAAAACAGAGTGCTTAAAAACATCACAGATGAGCAAAGAAGTTGACCTACCCCCTAATTTTCTGCCACAGAAGACAAGATCTCTACTTAAATGGAAAAAAAAAAAAAAAGAAAAAAAAATCTTCTTTGCAGAGATTTTGCATGAATACTATTTCATGAGGAAAAGATTTGATATAAGTTAATAATGATGAAATGAATCTCTTCAAAGTTTAAACGTTTATTGGTTTGGGGTTTCTGTTGTGTTTAAGAACTAACCTTCATACTGTTATTGCATCTCTGCCTCACATTATTTAGGTTATTCCTATTCTGGTCAGAAAAGGTATGAAAAGGTGTCTGTCAGTAAATAGAATATAAGCTGATGAACCGCTTTTCAGGTATTATTACATGTTGAATTTGTAGATATAACACACTGAAAATTACGTGTATTTACAAATATATTTATGTTTTTATGAACAGATTTATGCCTTTATACTGAAATAGATAAACATTAGGTCTACTGTGGGGAAAATATACCAAGGTGTGTTCTGAAGTGTTTATAGATGTAGCTAATAGGAAAACTGAGATAATACGTTCATAGAACTATTGTCTCGTAACTAGCTTATTTTAGTGGACATACATTAATTTCAGTGATCTTTTCTGTAGAATATCTTTGGTTACATATTTCTGATAGCTTTTGCTGATACAGAGAGACAAAGAAAAGCTAAGAACATGGTTCACAGCCTCTGCCCCTTAAAACATCTGTTCTAACACCTCCCACCCCCCAAGAAAAGAGAAAAGTTCCAGGATTGTTTTCATTTAGTTCCTATGCAGACTAAAAACAAATGTCAGACACTGAGAGCTTTCACACACTGAAACATTATTCTCCAGACAGTCACAACTATGGTGCAACTACATCATGTGTGTAAATAAGCACGGAAAGAATTAGATTATTTTAAATGCCCTCGTCTAAGCAAAAACTAAATAAAAGCCTAACAAGTACACATTGTAAGAAACAAAAATTGTAAAATTAAAAAAAATTAAACAGGAAACAATGAGGACACCACATTTGACCTGTAAAGAAAGATATAAACAGTCTCAGGCTTCCAGGAGAAGGGAATCAAACGACTGTTTCCTTGCATTCCAGTCACATCACTTTGCATATATAGTATATATATAGTATAAAAGACATCTAACACTTTGCAGCAAGTGGCTCCTTATTACTAGTACAATCAAGGTGACATAGGCTGGTTTTACATGTGGGATTTATTATTATGGACAGGCCTGAACCTGCAATTCAGGACCATGCGGTAGCATTTTAATTTGTACTGAAGTTTTTTGTTTTGTGGGGTTTTTTTTTGTTTGTTTGTTTGTTTTTGTGTGTGTGTGTGTGTGGTAACTCAAACACAGATCTGCACTCTGAAAGAAACTTTCCGTTGTGGAAGAGCTTTCATAGGGTACAAATGGGTGTCCAAGGGAGAACGAAATCTTACATAATAGGGCCTTAACAACTGGACAAGGAACTCGTTGACTCAAACAACTAGCCTTAACCACTGTGAGAATGAAATGGTGTCTTAAAGACTCAAGCTGGAAGCTGTTAGATATATGGAACCTTACTTCGTGTAGGTAGAGTGATGAACTGCTCTCCTTTACTCCTTTTCAGGGCTACTCATGATAGATAAACATCAGAAAAGGGAGGAGGAAATGCACAGTCACGAGATATCCTCATAAAAAACTCCTGAATCTCCTAAATATGAGTATGGTGCCACCTCGAAGACGGTCTTGGGTCAACTCGACCATATAAGACTTATCACACACACTTACCTTCACCAACCTACCACTCACAGATCAATATCCCAGACTCAGTACAATACTGGAGAGAGGCGAAATATATCTACCTCTAAATCTCTCTCTTCCTGTCTGTTTCTTTCTTTCTCTTCTGTTACTGGCATTTCTTCAGTATATAAAAGTGCTGAACATCCATGCTAAGTATCATCATCCACAATTCTTACTAATTGTTGTTAGAATATTGCCTAATTTTGCCTCAAATTAGTTGATGGGTTGTTGTTAGAAGTTGATGAGTTGTTACCCTATTCAATGGGTTTCCAAAGATTCACCTTACTTATAACTCACCAAATTGGACAAGAAAAGGGGGTTCAATTTTAGACTGAAGTAAAACACTGTCATAATCTATGATGAAAATAAATGAATTTAGTAACTATAAGACACCAGTTGTACTACTCTTGAAAAATATGCATATTCTAAAAAATGATATTTTTGTGAGGTTATATGCATCCTAACTACCAATCTCTACCTGGCACAAGAATTCTAACTCTCTGTTATCTTTTACCAAATGCAAATACCATATTTCTTAAAAACAACTACCAGATCTGTCTCATGAACACATACAGAAAATGCAATAGCTGTACCAGAGCAGTTTGTCATTATCACCTCTGCTCCCATGAGAGCAGGGTATAACAACAGCACTAAGTACAGAAGGCACCAAGTGAGACCTATGGACACCATTGTCTCTGATAATTTTTGTGGAAAAAAATAACCAAAAAAACCCCCAACATCCTGTGGTATTTGTGACAAGTGTGATTTGAGTTTCTCAGATGTGTCCCACTTGACCTTGTGAAGGATCTTCTCTACATTTTTGTTATGTGGTGTCTGTCAGCCCACAGGGATGACTCAAGCATCCCAGCACCCCTGAAAAGCCAAGAAAAATCTGTGTTCGCATAAACTGAACAGAGCTTCCACCATTTGTGACATTAAGCAAGAATATTAAGTCTGAAGCTTCCGTTTGTTAACTGTTCAGAAGACACTGCTTTGTAATGATATTAAGAGAAACAGCAGCTACAGGGAATACATTAAAAATATCCTGGCCAGCAGGCTGAGGGAGGTTCTCCTCATCCTCTACTCTGCTCTGGTGAGGTAACATCTAGAGTACTGTGTCCAGTTCTGGGTTCTCCAGTTCAAGAGACAGGGAACTACTGAAGACAAGACAGTGGAGGGCCACAACAATCATGACAGGCCTAGAGCATCTGTCTTACAAGGAAATGCTGAGAGATGTGGGACTGTTAGATCTGGAGAAGACTGAGGGAGAGGAATCTTATCAATGGTTATAAATATCTAAAGGGTGAAAGTCAAGTGGATGGATCCACGCTCTTTTCAAGAGTGCCCAGCAACAGAACAAGGCACAAACTAGAACACCAGAAGTTCCATACAAACATGAGGAAATACTTCTAGTACTTTGTCACCCTCAAGGTAAAGAACAAGAAGCCTAGAGAGATTATGGAGTCTCCTTCTCTGGAGGTTATCAAAATTCTCCTGCATGTTTTCCTGTGCAACTTACTATAGAGAACCTGCTTTAGAAAGGGGGGTTGAATAGAGTATCTTCAGAGGTCCCTGCCAACTCCTATGCTTCTCTGACTTCACAATAGTTGGAAATTAAGATGGAAAGGAACCTCTTTAAAATTCCAAGTTTTAAAAGTTGGAAAAAACAGAAGTTACGGCTCCTGTGATTATTTCCTAACACTACTTTGTATTTATATGCTTTTATGTTAATATAACAAGATGCTCTTTGTAGAGAGAAGCAAACATTTTTCTTTATCTGCAGTTTGAAGTTTAAATGAAAGAAGTTTATGCACACAGAAAGAACCACTGAGTATCTGAACCTCAGATGAATTGTCTTGGTGCAAATTTTCATCAATTTCCACAAGGCAGATTTCTGCCAGAAACCTTCTAGTAATAAGACATCAAGAAGTCCTTTGTCTTCAATGTTTTTCAATTATTTGTCCTAATTTCCATGCTCAAACTGGAAAGAATATCACAAAACAGTCATATACAACCATAAATAACCACTGTGAAACAACAGTGTTGGTATGGTCATATAAACCTTAACTGTTTTCCTCTAGTTTAGACTCTGCAATAGTACATGTAATGGAGGTTCATAGCTGACTGGGATTTTGTCATGCTGTGTCTGTTGCAACAAAAGAATGACAAGTTGTAAGAACATACAAAGTAAGAGAAAGGCTTTGGTGGAGCATAATTAATTCTATTTGTATCTCACTTCATTGCTATAGCAAAATCAAATTAGCAATAACAGAGGCATAAACACAAGTTAAATATTCTGGGATCTTTAGTATATGGTTTCTCAAGGACTGATGAGGACCCTGGAAAACCCTGAGGTAAGATCCTAACCAACAGCTTAAAAGCTCACATTCCAATCACCTGAAATCATTAGCAGTATTGGTGTCCAACCGATAGTGACATCTCAGAGAAGCCTGTTTAACTAGAGTGAATGAGATCATGTTTTCTTTTTATATTCAATACAAGTTCTTGGCACACACGTTCAAAAATAAATTAACACCCAGACCACGGCCTTAGTAAACAGTATCAGATCCTGCCTTTTGACTGGAAAAACATGCAATTTAATACATATTATTTGTTTGTGGAAACATTCTGTCACCTAACTTAAGTTAGTACTGAAGATCCCAGCAGACATGAAGAGCGTACAAATTTCACAGTCACAATATCAGCATACTTTCTAAAATGAATATACAAGTAATACCTTTTATGCTATTCCCAAGAGATCACGTGGCAGAGTAAGTTGCATAGCAGGTGAAGAATCTCTACCAAACTCAGACTATCAGCTTCAAACAAGACATAGCAAAATCTATTTTAGTTATTAAATCCCTTTATAAAAGTCTTAATAGTCACAACAAAGGCAACCTATGCTAACTATTGACTGTAACTGGCATAGAACTAGAAACGGAAACATTTTCAATACAAAATAGCACAAGCCCAATTTTCTTTAGCAGTATAACAAATACATTTCAGAAAACTTGATGGGCTTGTGAAAAGTTTTGTTTATTTCTTTTCCAGAACATGAACATAGTAGCAAGAGTGCATTAATTCAGATTAAAAGTAAGATACAGTTTGCCTTCAAGTCTCACAGAAAAGATGATTGGCCTTTGCCTAGGAAGAACTGATTCCCAGACATTCTTTTCTTTCCCTTTTCACAATAAGCATGCAATTAAAGGCTGATTTAGAAATTTAACTACTTATGAATTGTTTTGGAAGTCTTCAGTCATAACTTAAAATGCATCAGTAAATCAGAATAAGTAATAATATCATAGTAAATAAGACACACACACATTGTTAAGAAATACAATAATTACCCTCCAAGCAATGTTATTTCCATACCAACATTGGCAGGATGTAATTGAAGGGCCTGAGTAAGTAAGAAATAAAAACACAACAGTTCCAGAGATCACATGAAAGGACTTTCATGAGAAAATTAAATAATAATAAAATTAAAATAAAACTGAACATTATGGGTTGTTCTACTCACAAAGAATTAAAAGTGTTTCTAACAGATTCTTCGCAACACCAGGCAAAATATTTGCCAGTAGACCAATAGCAATACACAGAAAAAAAAGTTGAACTCACCCAAATGGTGAACAGGTTCTCTAGTTATGTCACTCTCTTTCTCAGGAAGCAGCCAAGGTCCAAGAAAACATACTTCCTTCAGGAGATGGCCCTTATTTGAACCCAGAGTGGCTCCACCCTGAGTCCACACCTTCTGGTAATGTAGTGAGAACAGGAGCAAGCAATTTGCCTGTGCTCCCTAAGCCAGCCACACCCCCTCACCAGGTGCTTAATCACCAGTTCAGGCTGTGTCTGAACAGTTCCCCTATATGGGTCTATGATATGACCCTATGTAGGAGCAGTTCTTGAGTAGCTACAGCCTATGGGAAGCTCATACCAGATCAGTTTGGGAAAGATGACATTACATGGGAGGGACCCAATGCTGGAGTAGGGGAAGAGAGAAACCATGAAGTAAAGTCAGAGACAAAGCACTAAGGACTGACTGAAGCTTCCATTCCCCATTGTTCTCAGCTCAGAGGAAGAAAATAGAAGAAAGTAGATAGGTAGGAAGGTGCTTTTAGTTTGTTTTCATTTTTCACTGCTGCAGTCTGTTAGGAATATGCAATAAATAGCATTAATCTTCCTACTCTGAGCCTGCTTTTTTTTTTTTTTTTTTTTTTTTTTTTTCCACAATGGCGACTAGTTAGCGGTCACTGTATCTTCATTGCAACCCTTGAGTCTTTTTTCATTGCATTTTCTTCTCCTGTACTTTTGAGGTGAATGAGAAAGCAATGTGGTGGAGCTTAGCTCTTTATCAGTCAGAAATAGTCACATTATATCAAAATATACAAACTTACATGACGAAGGATTTTATTTTTGGAAACAGTCTTAAAACTGCCTAAAAAAGGCAAAGATCAAAAAGACAGTAGCTGCCTTAGAATGGGTAAAACGGCTACAAAGAAGAGAGCATATACTTGCAACTTAGGCAGAAAAGCTCATAGTATTTAGCTACCTGTGTTTAACTCTCTTTTTATTCTACTAATGAGTTTTATACAAGTGTCCACTATATTTTCCACTATGAAATACAAACCAACCACAAAATCACCACCTATCAAATACAACACAGCAAATACAAGTTTTCTTACATCCAGAATTGAATACTTTCACAATGCCAACCATGAAGATTAAAAGCCTTAAAAGATTGTCCTGGTTTTATCAGTATTGCATATCATGGCATCATGTGGCAGGCTGTCTGATGCTGAAACATGGTGCTGGGTGCACTTCCTATGTGCTGTGCTCCTAGCAGACTCAGCTATTTCATGTGAATTCCAGCTCTGGGAGACATGATCCTTCAATTTCAGGTAAGGGGGAATTTCTCTCTTCTTTTCCAGGAGGCCAACTGCTGAGGATCTGCCAATAAAAACTCAGATTGATTCTCTCCTCCAGTTTATTTTTGGTTTGATTTATTATTCTTAATTATTCTGTATTATCTCACATTTCTTTTAATACATTATTTTCTTCTATCTCAACTGAGTTTTTTCCTCTTCCTTCCCCCCATTCTCCCAAGGGGACAGGGAGGCTGTCATGTGATTTACTCTTCAAACTTTGACAAAAATGCTCCTAGGGATGAATTTTACTGAACTCCATATAACACAAACAAGGGGATACTAAACAGATATTTGATCAAGGATGCTTAAAACCATACTTCTGTTTACTTTCAATTCATATCATAAATGTTCTGAACTAATAAAATTAGCAGTGAGAAAGGTATTGTTTCCTTGGACTCTGCAATCCCAACCTGAGGTAGTAACTGCTGAAGTTAAGCTCTTTAGATGTAAACATTTTAATTTCTATGTGAATTTTAAGGGTAGGTAATGCCTTTGTCCAGTTAAAACAGTAGATTTGGTAAAAAGAAAAGGAAAATACCCAAACAAATTACAAAACCCAATTCAAAAGCACACATGAAATTTCAAGTATACTTCATTTATGCACATTTTAACTACTGTAATCAACTCATATCTAGATAATAAATTTTACATTAAGTATTGAAATCATTTTTTATGATTGAAACTGATCAGCTGGAAAGTCTTTGAAGAAAGGATTAAATGCTGCTGAGCAGGATATTTTTCCAGTGTTCAAGAATCCAAGCCAGTATAAATTAACTGCATTGGCTCTCACTGAATTAGAGTATCAACAGGAAATATGAAGTATTGGTCAAAAAATAAGAAAGTTATCCTAGCAGATGATGTCCTTATTATTAAACTACTCCTATACTCAATTCACTGTTTAGAGTCAAATGAAGCAACTTGTGCTACTAGACAATGCATAATCTTGGGTCATCAGCAGTCAGACTTTGTTAAATAACTTCTTTCCAGTCAGTTAACTGGAGGACAAATGGTGGCTGATGTGTAATTCCTGTGGAGTATTGTAAACATTAACGAATTAACATACAATTTAAAAAATCTCTTATTTTTCAAAAACATAGCAGTCACATCACTTCCAGTAGAACAAATGCCATTTTGTAGAAACAAGCAGTACTTTCTCTTTTCTTCCAGGGTATTGTTTTATGCTTCACTAATACAAATAGAAGTTGTGTCTCCAAAGACAAATAAAATCTCTTAGGTATGACCTTGAATAAGTAAGACAATTAATTCTATTTGATATTTATTCAGCCTTGATATGCTTATAGCCTTATTTGTTATGTGAGCCTTTCAGACTTCTCTGCTAACTTAATCCATTTCATTCTAATGCTTTTCTCCTGTCTATATATATTTCTATATATCTTCATTACCAGCACTCCAGTTCAAGGTACTTATGAAGGGTTAAGGAGGAGATACTTATTAAATGTAAAGTCAAACAAATGTAAGCACGAAATAGCTACTGGAAGTACAGAGATAAAAGGCCATTCACTGGCTTAATTAAAATTAATCAGAAATAATGGACTGTCAAAGAGGAATAATGCAAACACAACACTAATCTCAGCATCCCAAATTATACAATGATTGGAGGCTTCAAGTGTCACTGCTTTAGTACAGTATTTAGTGATAGAGGAAGGTTTAGAAGAGATCAGAGCGAGTTCTCTTACATGATAAAATTTGTAACTGATTCAAAATCCTACTGTAATGTTTTAAAATAACTCATAATTAGGGTTTTCTTCTGATATTCAAAAAGAGTTTCATAAAGTGATCTATTTATAGCCTATTTATACCTGGATAAAATTAAGGAATTTACTTAATCCCTTAGGAATGTATGCATCTGAACTGCAATATCTATTAATTGCAGGATGCATTCTTTGAGATTTGCACCTATCTTCTCATACATGTTTTGGAAAATGTCCAACAGCTTAAGGGTAACTGACAAGTCTTAACTGGTGAGATGATTTTCCTAATCCTAATAGCTATCTGGTTCTGTGATTGTCTTGGAACTTACAGCCACATTTCCTCATGTTTTCTAACTCAGTTTTCATATATCTGTATTAAAAGAACCAACTGGTTAGGTGGATTTTGTTGTTGTTTTGCTTTCTATCTCTCTCTCTTTTTTTTTTTTTTAATTTGTTCTTATTCATTTTCAAAAAGAAACAGACAAACAAATATACTTGCTAGCAAACTGCTGTCCTATTTTATACTCCTTACTTTCGTTGTGATATTGGATCTCCTGTGTGTGCCATATACACTGTAGGTGTAGCAAATTCTAGCTAACTAGAATACTTGTACCTTATTATATGACCATGTAAACACTTTGGTTAGATCTAAAATAATCTTAGTTTAGTTTATTTTGATTTATCTTGTATGTAAAATGTTTTGAATCAGATGCAGCTCATGTTTATTTTCAGGTGCAGTATTCACTTACTGTAGACAGACCTTCTCCCTCCTGTGGTTGTTCTTCCAAAAGCTCTTGGCATCTTCTACAGACATATAGGGCTGGGCATAGCTCTAGAATACTGTACTTTAACAAGGTTAGTTTATAAACATGTTTTCTCCCTCCAATCATGCAACAAACAGTTGAAATAATCCAGGGTCCCCTTGTTCTGAATTGTTGACAGGGCATTTGGAGGGAGCATACCACAGGCTGGCAGAAGGTGTCCTTAGAGACTTTCAGGCACTTCAACATTGTCAAGAGGAGAAGTCATTGATGATACCATAACTTTCTACATGATGCTGTTAATGAAATGCTAAACATAAATATTAGCTGATATCTGTCACATTAATTTGAGTAATTAAATGACAACATTTTGCGTTAATCCCTGTACTTTGTCCAAAATCACAGGCTCATAGATACACTGGCCAGACCATGTCCTTTATAACACAAAATATCAGCAGGAACCTTCCAGATCATCATAGGCATTTAGGTTGGATGAGTTGTTTGTTCCATGTACTCTAAATGAGGTTCTTACAGTTGTAAAACAGTACTCTGATGGACAGTTAACTTCTAATGTCCTGACCAGAAGTATGAATAAACATGTAATACACCCTTCCTATTCTTATTTTACAAATTCAGACCTCTCTTGATTCCCATATAAACCTACAATTTACTGCTATAAGCCAAAATCAAACTGAATGGTAAGAACAATTGTAGATCAATTCTAGTTTTCATTCATCTTGTTCCATCTGTTCAGGAAGAAAAAAAAAAGATTAGCTTTTTCAAAATCAATATTACTATATCTTTACTGACTCACATTTGCTTAGCTCTGGAAACAGAGGGCCTTTATTTCTGTCTTCCCTTTTGACAAGGGACAACATTCTCTCTAAGAGAAATTAAAAATAGTTTTTTCTTACATTCAGTAGGCCTGTGAGGATTTGGTGCTTGATCCAGAGAAAAGACCAAAGAAAATTAGGAAGCTCATTCCTATTTTTAACTTCTTATAGTCTGATTCTGACCAATTCTTGGTTTCATGTGAGGTACAAAACCATCTCCAAATATTTACATTGTTCTAAGTTTCAAAGATTAACACAGAAGACTGGCTTAGTTTTGAAGGAAAGATGATTAGCTACATCCCTTTTCCTCACATATTTTTCACATGAATGAGTGAATACAGAAGTCTGGAAAAAAATAGTAGTTATTTATCCAACAAACTGTTAAGAAAACACACTGAAAGTGTTAAGAAACGAATGTATTGAAATACTTGAAATAAGTATTTAAGATATTAAAAGCCTTCCTTATAAGAAAACAACACTAAATCTACATTATTAGCCCATACTGAAAACAAACACCTGCAATGCCTTCTAATTATTGTTTTCAAGAAACTCTGCAAAGGCTGGGAGGTCCAAAATTTTGCATACATCTGCTTGCAAAATTCCCTTTAAAATTTCACACACATACAAACAGAACTAATATTTGCCAAAGAATAATTTTGATGCTCTTTTTTGAGAAGAAAATAAATTAGTCACAAAATCACAGTCATACATTCCTTGCAATAATAAAGCTAAATAAAAACCCGGTGCACACTTCTTGAGAATGAAAAATATTTAAAAGAAAAACAAGCTTGAGCCAAGATAGGGAAGTAGAAGTGGAAGAAGAAATTCTCTCTTTGGTAAACATTCCTATTATATCAGCTCAGGCCACTGTAGCAACAGAATTCTATAGCAGAATATGTTCTGTGGTACAAATATTAAATTTTTATGTATAGCTCAGTACTACAGTTACTTCAGTTTATGTTAGAAATGAGCTTTGAATAGGAAAGAAAACATAGCTGTTACACTAAAACTAGACAATATTTAGCTCAAATCTACATTATTTCTGTATCTGAAAGGATTTGTTATGTAAATAAATTACTTAACATTAAGTTCTTAATAACTGATAAAACACAAAATATGTAAATAAAGATGAGAAAGCATCAGCTTTTTTTTTTCTCCTCTTCAAGTAATTCAAGGCAGCTGATAATTCTATTCCTTTTAGAAAACCTTCACCTCTCTGTCTTTAATTTTTCCAAAGAATATTTCTCACACACACACCCAAGAGAAAAAAAAACAAAGGAAAGAAAAAAAAAACCTGTCACTAATATGGAAACAATGGAATATTCAAAAGATAAACAGAACCTGTGACAAAATTATAATTAAATAGGAAAAAGCAAAGTCTATGACAAAGGTTGCAGTGCCCCAGATGAGCTTCAAATTGCTGTCTTAAAGCATCTAGTTGCAACACAGAGCAAGAAAATAAAATATATTGATACAATCCTGTATATCTCAGGATTTTATCAGAGGTCTAAATAATTTTGTACTGCCTAAGAGAAATATGAGTAATTTTTGCCACTTGATTTCAACTTTGAGTAGTCCTTCCCACTGGTAAGAAAACATTCTCATCCTCCCCTCTGTAATAAAATATACTCTGTTTATAATTACACCTTCCTAATATTCTTGCTCTTAGTTATTATTAGATGTTGCATATTTCTTACAAGTCTTTATAAAATGGACCTATTTACTGTTATAGCTGTTTGACCTGATTACACGTCCTGAGCTTTATCTTTTCAGAAAGGTTTCTTTTTACTTCAAAGACCCACATACACTTTCTAACCTAAAGTACATTCTAAGTATAGTGCCTCACTGTATCTTCAGGAAAATTCATTTTCCCTTTAATGATCATTGGATATTGTAACGTTCATGATAAAAATATTTCAGAATCTCAGAAATGTAAGCTATGCATTTTTTGTACGATTAGTATTCTTGTTAAACTGGCACATCCTTCCTCAGGTTCTCTTGGAAACTCAGAGTCAGAATAGCTGTACAATGTGATGTGATGTAGAGAACAATAAGGAAGCGTAGACTTTCAGTACCTTTGAAAGCCAGAAACCTACAGCAATCTTGTACCTGGAGAAGTTGTCTCAGGAGAGCCAGGTAATAAAAATGCCCTGTAATAGAGAGAACAGGAATTGTTCAGCAAAGCTTTATTTCCACTACTTCAGATCTGTCCTCAATTTTAGCTGGAGGATTGCACATGGGAGTCTCTACGTGTCTTCCAGAAAGCAAATAGCAAAGTAAACAATAAAGAAGAACAGAGGAACTCTCTCCAGTAACATAATTTGCAAGTCTAGATAGCATCCATCCAAACTGATGGGATTAATGCTTGAAGTTTTGGAAGAGCAAAGGTATCTGCTCACACATGGTAAAATTCTTAGCTAGCAAATCTTTGAAAGTCTTTGTGTACACTTGGAAATATTCCCCCTTTTCTACTTTTCTAATTGCAGCCTCCCAGAATCTTCAGTGGGTGCAATTGTAAGTCATTAATTTTTATAAGATTATCTTCAGATGTGTATAGAGTTTATACATAGTTATTTTATTCATTTTTTTCATTTTATTTTCATTTTATTCATATTTTATTCATACAAAAATGAGCTTGAGACAATCAAATTATGAATTCTTACTAGATTATAAAATTTATGATTCACAATATCAGTTGTTAAAATTCATTTTACAAATTCTTGTGATTTGTTTTAATGGTCATTTTTTGCTAAAGATGCAGTTGGTCAGGTGAATGTAACAAAAAGTGTTAATTTCTTTTAAAAAATAATATTTCAGCTAAATCATAATAAAATGTTTTCAAATTTCATCTTAAGAATATAGGAAAATAAACATTAGGCTGACTCATTTTTTCACCCCCTCTCTGATCATGGTCATACACTTTTAAAAGCCAAAAGTTTCAAGAGTTCTTTCAGTTGAAATAGTCAGTACCTTATACATTCAACACAGTTTTATAAAACTTGCTTACCTCCAAAAATCAAAAGCACCTATCTGGCTTTTAGCAGGAGGCATGCCTTTACATGACCAGCCCAGTGTCTCTTTGCAGTCTATGACTGCCTGTAGAATGAAAGAAAAATCTGCTTCTGAAAACCTTGGTTCAATGACTCTTCATCTGAAATTCATTTATACATTTCTGTTTAGGCAAAGGAATTTTGGATTAAAAAATATATATATACATTCTTAGGAAAACTGAGAACTGATTTATGTTTTATTTGGGCTTGTACAGGTATTTGAGAAAATTAAGAAATCAGTTTATTCACTAAAAACAGATTGAGTTTTCTAGATGCTTATCATCAGTTTTCAGAATCTCATCTTGCTGATCGAAATTAGTTGCATAGATTCACTTACATTTCTTCCTTCTATAAGGCATATTTTTGCATCATTCTCACACTTATTTTGGTGGCACAAGGACAGAATACTTGTATATAACACCATTTCCTTGCTTATAAATACCTAAGACAATAGTATTTTCAATATTAAAATTAAGTAGTATATGGTCATACAGTGGGATCTGAAGATCCAGGATATTTTTTTCTTATTTTGACAAAAGGGAGAAAAATACAAGTATTCAAAAGCTAACATCTGAAAAAAATGCGCCGAGATTATTTACAGCTAAGTGAAACTCCATTTAAAGGGCAATATGGGATCTGTTGGCAGGTAAAGGGAGTTCAGTTTTAAAGCAAGTTAAAAAAAA
>PPHD01006183.1:0-25005 GCA_002909625.1 Bambusicola thoracicus
TGGGCAGAGACAGTCCTTTTAGCCTGATTCTGTGGCAGGAGAGGGAAGAACAGAACCAGGTCTGGCAAAACCCTTTCAGTCTGTGGCCGTAATCAGTAGAGGCTGTTTCAGTTAAACATCTGGTGACAAAGGATTGTGTGTGCAATTGGACAGTAAAGGTGGAATTTCTGTCTTTAAGCTTGCTTTGTCCTTGAGCATGGTGGCTGCTTAGAGGTGGTCCAGCAGTAACATTTAACTGTGTTGCTTCTTTATTCTTGTTCCTACTTTGCAGTGAGTGTTTATATCTTTTGCGAAACGACAATTCTGAGCACCTCCAGTCCAATCTGGGCCTTATTTTATGAGCTAGTATATGTGTGGGGCACATAGTGATAACCATAAAGAGCTTTTGAGTTGCTGCTGTTCTTGTGTGGCTTCGGTTTATTTTGTGCGACTTAAGCTAGGGAAAGAGGCTCTTGATACTGTATTAATGTTTCACTTGTCTTCTTGTTAGATGTTTTCATGAGGTTGTAAGCATACTGCAAGACAAGAAGAAGCTTAAAGATGAGTTCTGAAATTGTTTAGCTGAGCTTGGAATATCCTTCTTGGAGCAAGACGGGGAAGGAAAAACTAGTGGAAAAAAGGCAGCAACTGAAGGGGGGAAAAAGCTGGATGGGTTTTACAACCATAAATGGTAAAAGTAACCTTGCTCTGCTGCCAGCAAGCAGAACGATGGAATAAGGTTTTGATTTACAGGAACAGCTCAGCAAGGGCCTTGTAGAGTGCTTCATGCCTGCTATAAAAATGTGATTAGCTATAAAATGGGAGAGATTTAACAAGAGAATTTAAGCATCGGCAACAGTGCTGTTTCATGCAGATTGCGGATGCCTGCTTTTAGAGTTCTGGGAACACAGGCTAGTTAGAAAACTGCATGTTTTCCAAGGAGAGAATGTGGATTTGTTTTAATTTATTCCCTGAATATGTTAAATCTTGTTTCCTTGCCCATTCATTGTGAGTTCCTTAAAAATTAAGCACCATTTATCCTTGTAATTATGTCTTCAGATTACCATCTCCCAGGAGGCGGGCTTACGGTAAGTTGCGTGAGGACATGCGGGTGGGTATGGGATGCTTTCCTTACGTGCCAATATTCTGTTGTACTGTCATATCTGCTGAAGGGTCTCTCCCTGCTTCTCTCCCTTTTGCCAAGAAGGTAAAGGTAACTTTATCAGCTGTAAATTCATGTGATCAGTTGACCATTAAAGCTTCACAGTTGCAGAGGGCAAAAGCCTCTGCCCACTTGACGATCTGCAGTGAAGGAGGCTCTGTGCTTTTCTTAATAGAAAGCTGATGAGTAAATGACTTCTGTCCAAATGATGCTGGCAGGCAAGAGAGGAGGAACGGAAGTATTTTTGGATGCCCCTTGTGGTTCCTTATGGGGACTCCACTGGGCGTGGGGAGGGAGAAAGGGAATTTGTATTCATCTAAAAAGTGAATTGTCACATTGATTTTGAACTATTAGGTGTCCTTGTTAAAAGTGGAGGCCAAATGTTTCCTTTAAGGCAGTCACTACATGTATTCAAATATAAGAGAAGAGGCTGCAGTTGCCTACTACTATATGACCTGAACCAAAACTGAATTATCCATTGCTCTTAAACCAAGTTAATCTACATTCATCTTGTTTTCTTTGCATCTCCTTAACATTATTCCTCTTTCGCATAGTTTAGAAGCAATTGGCTTAAGACTGGACACATATCTGAGAGCGTGCAAGAATCAGAGTTAAATTATTAATGCCAATTACATTATATTAAATTGAGAATCAACTCAAGCATGGTGTAGACACGGATGCAGTAGAATGTGTGTGTGCCTATAAACCTGTAGTTATCTTAGATACCAATTTTGTTTCTTTTTTAATCAAATGGAAACTTTCTTTGCTAGTAAGAAAAAGTTTCTTTTTCTTGATTGTTTGTTTTTCTGTGCTCATATCTGTCAAAATTACGCAGCTGCACTACTGAGTATGTAACACACCATGCATCAATTCAAAATCACAGTATCTTTTAAGTGCCTATAGCTGAAAGCTGAGAAATGCACTAATATTTTATACTTAAACGTATATTTTGTGCAGCAGTGGATATAGCTCTGCCAGTATTTCAGTACTGAACTCTCAGTAATGCAGTATTGAACCTCTGCATGGTGTTGGAACTGTGTTCCAAGTTGTCTGGAGGATACTATCCTCAAGAAATCAGGGATAAAAGCTAAGTCAAGAGCGTACAGTGTGTGTGTGTGTGAAAATTCTACATTTAATTTTGCCTTTTAATGGGGAACTGCCTTGAAAAGGATAGTCCTGTTGTCCCAATGAGTTGCACAAAGTGGCTCCTCACTATCTGGTAGGTGTGAGTTATGCAACTGTGAATGTAATCATCTGTGTTCTTGTTCTGGTCTCTCATTTCCTGGTCGCAACGTGCAAGTCTTTTCCCCAAAGTTAAGAAGTGTATCTAGTTACTTTTACATTTTTTTTATAGATGAGAAATGAAAAACTGCTAAGCAATTCAAAGCCTGACACCTGCACTTCAGATTTGTTATTGCTCTGTGTTAGCTTTGTTCACTTCAGTCTCCTGGACTGACTGAAACACACAGCTGTACGTACTATAATAAGTTTTTCTTCTATAGTATTCATGGTGTAGGGCCTAAAGATGGCTTGCCTCTGCAGGGTTTTTGTATCACCTCTGTGGTATCTTTGTAAGTAAACAGTTTCCCATAGTCTTCATTTAAATGAACTGCAACTGCAATCATTGGTATTGGAGCTGACTCTTGCAGCGTTACCAATTAAGCCATGCTAGCACTTTCTTAACTCTTGTGCAGAATTTTCTTTCCTGCTCAATAAAGAAGAAACTTTGCAATAATAATTATTATTTGACCAACAGGTGATCCTGCATGTACTGCTCAGCTGACTGTTGTCTTATCAGGTCTAAAGCATGACTTACTCTAATCACTGATGTTAGTGATGAACTGAGCTTGTCTTAGCCTTTGCACCTTTACAGGTATTTTGACAAATATTTGAGGGCTAGTTTTTCAGCTGTATGTCTTAAGTGTAATGTACCAACTAATCTGTGTAGATGTGAATCTCAGTAGAGAGAATTGCTCATTCAGAAAGTTTAGGATTATTCTACTGTAGTGATAGTATAGATAACACTGACTTTTCCATTGGACTGGGGCAAAACGATTAAGTAGATGTTTCTTACATAAACAAAAACATGTTCATGTTTGTTTTAGCAGTCCTTCTTAGGATTTAATTTGTGATGCTGTTTCACTGATGCAAGCACTAATCCTGGCATTTTTATGCTTTTGTTAAGTAACCTGCCACGTAGTAGTACGAAATAAAGTAAGGGGCAACAGTGGTATTTGTAAGCTTTTATTATGAATGCTCAAATGTCATGGTTTTATCAGAACAGTGGAGAATACTATTGCCACACTAAAATAACACAGCATAAATATCCTACATTAGGGTTTAATTGTGCTCTTTTTTTCATGAATTTGCCTCAGTTGTTTATTATCCATGTATTTAGCACTATGGATTGAATTTCTGCTTGGAACATAATTTGTTGCACTATGAAGCAATATGCTAAAATATTTAAAACATTTTTTGAGTGATACAATATGCTTAATATGTTATATGAATTACTGAAGTGCATTAAGCCTGTGGATAGTTCTAATTCATCACTTCTCATTTTTCTTGGCAGTTAAGAGAAAATCTTTGCTAAGAAGGAAAGAGAGCTCAGTGCTTCCTTTGCTCCTTCTTATCTGACAAAGGCTCCACGGCAGTGGAATCTTAAGATGTTGCAACTATTCATTTGAAAAACTAAACCAATTGAGAAAAGCTGGACCTTATAATTACCATAAAACCTAACCCAGGATATTCAGCTGTGTTGCTCCAATGCAATCCTTAATTTCCCCCATTATTTGTTCCATACTATGTTGTATCGTAACTTTGATGTTTCTGTGTATTCTTATTTTGATGCCATCAGGATCTGAATAAAGTGAATATGGCTTTATGTTTTTTAATTTTTTTTTTATTTTTCACTTTCACGAATTGAACCCTTACAGGGTCCCACTGGTAAGTAGCACTGAGTCAGTGCCTTGCTTACAGCTAAAGAATCAACCTTCTTTAGACCGTGATCTTCACTTTCCTGCATGAGTTTATAAGGAAGTAGAAAAGGCATTGGCAGCCACACTTGCAAGTTGCAGGACTCTTGGCTCATTGTGAAGTATAGAATTGCTGTTGTAGGTTTAATCAAACGTGGCCAATGATGCGAGGGTCAGCTGTTGTGTAGGAGTGTGCCGCTGTATGGCTTTGTCACAGGGTGGCTTATAGTCCATCAGCACTCCTCTGTTCTGAAAGGTGTCTCTTTGGTAGTGTGTGCATGAGTGCGCCGCTATGGTGGTGCCACAAAACGTACATTGGGATGCCCACTGGCAAACCTGCTGTGTGTTTAGAACTCAGGGAAAGCAAAGGAGTGATGATTGTCTTCAGGACTCGGCAATACAAAGCTGAAGAAGATGGATCTAGTTCTGCTGAGCTCCAAAACTCTACAGAATATTTGTTACAGTACAGAGTGGAAGTGACTTGTTTGCAATTCTCCCAAACTCCAGCTTTTATCCTAACTCAGTTAGGATGCATCCTCTGGCTAGTAACTTACTGGAATTAATTGCATTGGACCCTGCATAGGGTACTTAGGGTGGGGAAGACTACTAGTAACTGTGTAAAAGCTGCTGACTGGTTCCATGTGTTGAATTTCTTCTTTTCATTCACATCACCACCAAGCACACCCTTGCTTTCAGGTATTTAGTCTTGGCTCAAAGTTAGAGAATGTAACGTTCTTTTCTCTGTCTTCATGTCTTTGCCCATGTCTTTCTCTCCCTCAGAACTCAGATGCCTACAGCACTTAGTTGTATCCTTCTGAATCTTTAACACTCCAAACTTTATTTATTCTCATCTGCATTCCATTTTATACCCATAGAAATTAATTCAATTTCCTGCGCATACCTATCTCCTCCCCCCCAGTTTTTTTCCCAATCTATAGCTTTGTGCTGTTTCTCATTATCCTTCACTGTGAGGTTTTGTGAATGTTTTCAAAGTTGAGGGGGCTTAATCCCCTTAAGTATTACTCCTCTCCCAAAAGTACAACCCTTCTTTGTCAGACATTTAAACAGTTGTCTTTGAATGTTAGATCACAAGTCATTTGTTCCCTTTGTGCAGGAATAGGTGAAGCTAGGCAGAGCCAGACATCACAGTGAAAGGACAGTTGTAGTTTTACTGATGGCACTTGCATGGAATTGTGTGGGGTACCTCTGGGGAAAGCTGTTTTCTCACTAGTGCAGGTTCTATAGGATAACTTTATTTTGGTCTATTCTCTTAATTTTCATAGGAGTAAGGCATCTTTCACATAAACTCATACCACTTCCATGGCCACAGTAGCAAGTTAAATGTCTGTAGCTGTTCTGCGTCCAGCAGTGATGAGTCTTTGTGCCAACTGTGGGATGAGCTGATATCTGGTGTCAGGATGTTTGCTATCTTGGGGAGTACTTGTTACAGGTATGATTTTGAGATGGTTCTACTTCTCGAAAGGAAGGTCATCAGACACAAATATAGATAGTGGTCTGTGGGGGAAGTGCTAAGTCACGGCTTGAACCAGTGATTGAGCAGCTGGTATGAAGGCAGCGTCAACCCAGGGGGGCTCAGCTGCATGCAGTGCACCTGAGTGACTGCAAGGGCTGGATCCTGGCTCATTCCCAGACCTCATTTAAGAGTTGGCAGTGGTGTCAAAGGTATTTTACTGGTGATTCCTGCCTACCTGTGGCCTTCTGAAGGTAAGCAGCTTCTTTATATCTGTGCTCACTGCTGTTGCATTTAAGTGAATCCTTGCTTTTGCAGCAAGGGATCTTGCTGCTCTGCTGTCATTGTTACATTTTCCATTACATTACACGGCCTCGTGAGTGACCTGAGTTAATCACTATTTGGGAGTACATCGAAGTCCAAGAAAACAGAGGGAGTATTAGAGTTCTGTTTTAAAAAGGCATGGGTTTGAACTCTTCCTCTGAAAGAAGCACTTCTGTGTCTTCACTGAAGTCTTTCTAAATTTTCTAATAAACAAATTAGTTTTATTAGTGTAAAGACTTTCAGAAGATCAAAATTTGTTTATGAATAGATGAGCGAAGGACAGATGAAGGATCTGAAGCTGACAACTGCCTAAGTTTTATCTGTGATCTTTCAAACATGAGTCACCCACTGAACTAGCTCCTTTTTCAGGCTGAAATTGAATTGAATAATTTGACGGTGAAACAACTTCACCCAAACCCAAAGTACTCCAGTTACAAGAAAATAAAAATGCAGTGTACTAAAAATGCCTGTCTTTATCATGCTTATGAACAGCTGCTGCTGACAAGTTGTTCATTTTTTGCACTGTATCTACAGAGCAGTTTCCAGAAACCGACAGCAGAAACAGTCCTAAAATACTGGGCTTTGTAACTGTCTGAGGGCATAGATAGAAACCTGTACTGCTGTCCATGTTTCAGTTTCATTTTGGAGGGAGTAGATGTGGCTGGAAGCACAAGGAGGTAATTCCAAACTAGGCTTACCTGTAGTTTGAACTAATAATGTTGATAATAAATAGTGAGTTAGAGCCTCATGTTCTACACTTCTGTTCTCTCTGGAGATTTGGGCTGGTAGAGTCTCATGACTATGTGTTCTGCTTTGTATCTCAAATAAACATATGTGATTTACAGATCGCAGCCAGAGTTTCATGGTTGAAAAAGGTCTCTAGAAGCAGACAAGACAGCTCACTTGAAGAAATGCATTTTAGTGTCTGAAGATTCTACTGTGTACAGTGTCATTCTTTGCAGAATTATTTTGGCTAAAGCCAAGTATAGAAATGTAATTTGCTTGGGAATAGTAACTCCTGAGTTGTTGTCAGCTCCAGTTGCACAGTGCTGTTCTGACAGCATCCTTCATGAAGCCCGTGCTTACTGTTTTAGCCTGAAATCTTGTAGGAAAGCAAAATCTGATGTAATCTTACAAAGAATATACTGCACTTGTTAGTGCATAGACATTACTCTTCCTACTCTTAACCTAAAATAATGTATACTCGTGTTCTGTAACCATTGTGTAGCAATCAGGAAAAAGCAGATAACAAGTCTTCTACTGTGTTGATGGTAGTGTTGCCCGTAAAATTGAGCTGACAGGAAAATTAATCTACTGCATTTTCTGTTACTGCATTTTTGTAAGTCACTGTCAGTTCTGGTAGTTAAGAGTAAATTGTTATCTCTAGAACTTCAACACAAGGGCTCAGTCCACCAGCTTGCCATGATGATTTCTGATGAAGGAATTACTTAATTCTTTTTCCCTTGATTACTCCTAGAAGTACTCCTGGATTTTTACCTGTCTGAACACACTAAGTTGTACATGGAATATATAAAATCTTTTTTGTGAAGATGGGATTGTGGTCTTGGATGACATCTAGTTGAAAAGGGGGTATGACTGTTCATAAGGGTGGATAGTGACAGGACAAAGGGGAATGGTTATAAACTGGGACAAGGGAGGTTTAGGTTAGATAGTAGGAGGAAGTGCTTTACTCCGAGGGTGGTGACACACTGGAACAGGTTGCCCAAGGAGGCTGTGGATGCCCCATCCCTGGAGGCATTCAAGGCCAGGCTGGATATGGCTCTGGGCAGCCTGGTCTGCTGGTTGGTGACCTTGCGCATAGCAGGGGGGTTGAAACTCAATCACTGTGGTCCTTTTCAACCCAGGACATTCTATGATTCTATGATTTTTGGTTACGTAGGCTGTTACATGAATTCGTTTCAGTGTCATTTGGTTCAGTTAGTTTAGGAAAATGAAATTTCAGTCCTACCAATGGTTATAAAAGTAGTCATTGTGTTCTGATGAAATGCTGAAGGAGAAGAGAGCTCTATTTGATGTAATCTCCTGACAGTTTTCCTGGAGAGCTGCGTGTACTCTGCTTTTCTCCTGATACTAAGTGATCTGTATTTTGTGGACCTCCGTGCTCAATCAAATGCACTTCCATCATTTGAGCCTTTCCTCTGATAGCTGTTGTCAAAGTCATTCAACATTTCCAGTATGAAGACTACTGCCAGAATTCTTTCCAATTACTCTAATATGTGCATGCCCATCTGGGTGGGCACAGATTTGTGAACAGAGATCTGGCTTATTTTAAGTAATTTTTGTCTGTATGGTTGCTAGTTGGTGGTAGCTTAGGAAAGGTTCTGAGAGCAGCAGAGGAGGAGAGCCTGCATAAAACCAGCTCTAGTCTTTTTATTTAGCAGAATTCAGCTTTTAAGAACATTTAGGGCAAAGATGGTTCTTGCAGAAGCAGCCTCTGATTTGTGACACTAAAAGCAGTCTGAAAATTGCTGTTACTCAGTAGATAACATTTTGAAAGATGCTCGTGCTCCTTTTTCCAAGTGCTGTGAGTGAAGCTTTTCCTGTCCTTAGATTAGCAGAGCACAGCTGCGGTGCCAAAATGTGAACTGTATTAATGGTGCTTTTAGAAAAAGCATAAATGCTTTGAAGAACTACTTTCCTGTAAGTGTGTTGAATTTGAACTTCTTTGCAGATGGTTGTTTGGAAGTAAAGAACCAAAACCAACAAAAACCACCAACAACCCACAAAAGAAAGAAAGGAAGAAAAGGAAAACAACAAAAACAACAACAACAACAACAAAAAACAGTTGAAAGCCTTGGTGATAATCAGAAGTTTCTCATTTGGCAGTGTTTTTCCATGTAGAAATTATTGCTTTCAGCTGTGAAAATAGTCATGTCTTGCAAAGAAAAGGAAGAGGGAGGGAGGGAGGATGCATTTGAGTTATTTAAAACAAGTATCAGTTCTTTTTTTTACAAATATGGAAGGATAATGACTCTTAAGATTACACAGGTATTCCATAAATACTACTTCCATTTGTGGATGAATTATTTCATTTAATCAGGTCACAGAAGCCCTGCTTGAAAATGGTGTTTTGAATGTTAATGCTGCAGTTGTGCTGATGCCCTTTTATGCCGCCTCTAGACAATGAAAATACCTTCAGGGCTGTTCATAAATTGAAGCCTCAAATAAAGTTCTCTTACTGGTTGCAATGACATAATCTAGCTGCAGTAATTATCTCAGAGCTAGCAGTGTTCAAGTGGTACCCACCAGTGAGTAGAAGACAGGAGATGGCCTGTCAGGTTGATTTCACAGAATAATAAATGCATTAAGGTTGGAAAAGATCACTAAGACCATCTAGTCCAACTGTCAGCCTATTCCCACCGTGCCCACTAACCGATGTCCCTCAGTATCACATCTCCAAGTTTCTTCAGCATTTTCAGGGATGGTGACTTCACCACCTCCCTGGGCAGCCTGTTCCAATGCCTCACCGCTCTTTCTGTGAAGAATCTTCTCCTAACATCCGAACTGAACCTTCCATTGCATAACTCAAAGCCATTCCCTCTCTTCCTATCACTTTTACCTGAGAGAGAAGGCTAACACCCACCTTGCCACAACTTGTTTTCAGGAAGTTATGGTGAGTGATAAGATTTCCCCCGAGCCTCCTTTCCTCCAGGCGAAACAATCCTGGCTCCCTCAGCTGCTCCCCATACTACTTGTGTTTCAGATGCTTCACCAGATTCACTGTCCTTCTCTGGACACACTTCAGGGTCTCAATGTCTTTAGTGTCTTTTTTGACATGTCTGTCTTTGTAAGAAAGTACAGAGTTCCTCAAATAAGAAATGTGGAAAAAGGACCTGTCCATTTGGAAGAATCTAGGAATGTTTTCATGGTCTGTAGGGATGTGGTGAGGAAGGCTATGGCTCTCTTGGAATTAAATCTTGCAGAGGAGGTAAAGGATTACAGGAAAAGTGGTGGTGCTTTTTTTTTTGACATTTGATACCATCTCCCACAACATCCTTGTTATGGAGCTTAGAAAGCGTGGGATAGATGAGTGGGCAGTGGATTGAGAGCTGGCTGACTGGCAGAGCTCAGAGGGGTGTTATGAGCAATGAGGAGCCTGGGGGTTGGTGCTGAACCTGGTCTTGTTCAGTATCTTCATCAGTGACCTGGAAGAAGGCTGGAACCCCCCTCAGCAAGTTTGCTGATGATACAAAGCTGGAAGGAGTGGCTGACACACTGGAAGGATGTGCTGAGAGTTGATCAGGGAGGAGCCTGATGAAGTTTAACAAGAGCAAGTGTAAAATTTTGCACCTGGGGAGGAATAACTGCATGCTCAGTGCACGTTAGGGTCTGACCTGGTGGAGAGGAGCTCTGGGTGTTCTTGTGAACAACTGGTTGGCCATGAGCCAGCAGTGTCCTTGTGGCCAAGAAGGCCAATGGTATCCTGAGGTGCATTAAAAAGGACAGTTGCCTCCCTAGTCCTTCTGACTACATTATTTCTGAAACAATAAACATTTCAGATACGTTTGGTCACTTCTCCCCTCCCCTGAAAACCAGCTTGATGTTTATTTGTTGTACCTCTTCTCTGTGACAAAGCCAACTGATGTTCAGGCTTTTTTTTACCAAGTATAACCAAATATTTTACAGAGATAAAATATTCAGTGAATGTGCAGCATGGCTACCTGGTCAGTAGAAGTTCCTGCTGGCATCATCAGAAGAAGAAAACAAACTTTTGTATGCAGTGGCTGCATGAGAGACTATGGGGAATGTTTCAGAGAGTGCCACCCAGGGAGCATTCCAGGCATCCGTGTGGGTTTTCTTCTGTTTTTAAAAGCAAAGGTCAGAGTACCATTTGCCTGGCTTCTTCAAATCCCCCTCAACCTTTCAGTAATGTGGACATTGTAAATGTTATGGGAATTGTTGGAAGAAGAAATAAAAATAGAAACAATGGCAACAACAGAAACCCGCAGTGTAATACAGCATTTCAACCCAGCGCTTAAATACGAATCACCAGGTAAGCAATAGATGGGTGAGAATGAGAAGCTGCATCATCCTAAAGGCTAACCACACAGCTTGCCTTAAGAAAAAATAATCCTGTAGAAGGATTCAAATTGAATGTGTATGTTAACACTATAGCTTTCTCCTTGACTAGGACTGTTTAAATAGCACTATATTTCTGGGTATTACTGTACATTGTATGGTCATTCCAATTATGTAAAATTTAAGGAAGGATCGTTAGGTCTTCTGGAGTATCCTTCTTCCCACCTTTCTGTATCTTTGGGTGATGCATCATATCAGTAAGCCTGCATATTACTCACTAATCAGTGTTGTTTGGAAGGCGGTAACATTTCTGCTTTTGTTTACTGAGAGTTACTACTGAAAGCAGACTTTCTGGTTTGTTGAGACTGGTCTATTGCAGACAGTGAGAGCAGCACTTGGGCTTCTTAAGTGCCTTCTGTGAAAGCCTTGCAACTGTACTGGAAAGAATGAATGCTTTTTTCAGTGTTGATTTAGACACAAGTAAACTATTCTAAATTTGTGTCGCCATCCATCCCCCCCAAGTTGTGGGAGAGACTTGTTACCAAGTTCTTTCCAACCCAAGGAGGAATGGATTTGCCAAGGGTGCCTGAAGTCAGGAGGTGTTTTGCTTAAGTCAGAAGAAGATGTGAAGGAAGGCTGCGTATCTGACATTGTTCAATAGATGTGGGATTTCAAGGAGATGGGACGCTTGTGGACTAATCAGGACTGAAGGTTGGAATTTCCAAACAAGTCTTAAAGTGGCCCTGGGGAGGATGCTGTAAAACAAAAACCCATTTAGTGACAGCAGGCACGCTGGCAACTTGCCTTATTTAGAGAATCTAAACCTCAGTTTTGGGGTGAATTACCTTCTACTTGAAACTCACTTCACTTTTGAAAAAGTGGCGGCGATGGGAATGCTGAATTGGCAACGTAAGATCTCAAAATGCATGAAACAGCTAATGAACAATCTGGAATTGGTTGAGATGGAGCTGTTTAAGAATTCTAGGAACTGAGCCTTGAAAGAAAAAAAAATAAAACTATAAATCATCTGAGGAGAAAAGCATTCAAAATGGGCATAAACAAAGTAGATCGTAATTCTTAGTGAGTATGTTTGCCACACACACAGTATTAAGACCCAGCACTTAGCATTGACTTAGTACAGGGTTGTTGCACTGTAATCAGATTTTTATGACCTAACAAATATTTGTCTGATCAATGGGTTTCCTTACGCTGAAATATTACTCTGTAGTATTGCCTACTCTGGCTGCTCATCATGAAGTGCAGATGGATATAACCCAAATCTCATCCTCTTTTTTTTTTTTTTTTTACCCCGGTAAAAGAAGTAAGAAATAAGTGAACTCTGTTCACTGGCATGTTTCCATTTGAATACATTTAGGCTGGGCATCCATTAATCTTGACATCGAGTTTCAAAGTACTCAATTCACTCATCTATGCCAAAAGCTAAGTCCTTTATATATGTTTGTAAATGCAAGCATCAGCATTTTTTGCCCATGTTACTTAACTGTTACAAAAAACATCTTTATGAGCGTTAATCTTGCAATTAGCCTGCTTAAAGGCCTGATGGTAACAATGGTTCACCTGCTTGTTTAATGACCTTAGATTGCTTCAGAAATTCTCACCTACACATGCTACTCCTGTAAGGAGTTAACTCATGGTTTTTTTTGTTGTTGTTGTTTTAACATGCCTTCTGTTCTCAAGTACAGAAATACTGTTCATTCCAAACCCCCAGTACACTCTTTTTCCTTTATCCTGGACAGACTTTTCTCTGAGCTATAATGCATTAAAAGCTAGCCCTATCTGGTACAACAAGGCAGAACATCCTAGAAATGCAGAATGCAAACTGTAAGAAGAGATATTTCCACCCATCTTTTTAACACCCATGGTGCTTTGGTGAGTTTGTGGTTCTTAACCAAGAGAGGACTGATTGATGTGCTCTGGTTCTGTACTATTGCATGCAGTTTTAAAGCTGGCTCATGTGAGACAGGTCTGCTTTTGTGGCTTGTAAGTTCTGCTCTCTGGTGGAAGTACAGTTGCAATGAAATCTTCTCAGCATCTTCTGATGCTCCTGTACAAGACAGGAGTTGGGGCTGTAGGACAGAATGGGTGAAACCAAAACAATTTCTCTGTCTCACCCAAGGATCAGTTTTGCCCTGATGGCCCTTGGTGTTCTCACTTGACCTGTGCTTCAGGAAGGCTCTCTGTAAGTATGTAACTGCTAGTTAAAATTCAGCCATGTTTCCTCTTGTAGAGCTGTTGAATACAGCAAGGGAGAAGGGGGAAGAAGGAAGGGTAGGCTGATTTTGTTTAATTGGCAATGATGACTTCTGGCTCAACAGCATATGCTTTGTGATGCTATGTATGGATGCCTAATGCCAGAAACAGTATTCACGTCAAACTATACTTCATGGTTGAGAAAAATCCTCTTCCAGCATGTTACCACACTTAAGCCATTTTTTCACTCTACTGCTGTTTGTTCTTCTAAGTCCTGTTGGTGAATCTTCCTCAAGCATTTTGCTCATTCTGGGTTTTCTTTCACTCTTTTGGGGAAATACATGTATTTCCATGCATACCTATAATTCAGTGTTAGAAAGTTGCTTCTGGCAACCTTGTTTCCCCAAATTGAGTAATTTTATAGCTGTTTGTTTTTTATGTCCACATAGTGCTTTTTCTTTGCCAGACGTCAGTTATACATACTCTCTAATATTCTCCCACTAGTCAGCTACTGTTCCTTTTGCTGTGTGAACAGTTTTTTCTCACTTGGTGCATATGCTTTTTTAAGGAAAGAAGAGAGTGGTTGTTTATCATCCAAAACAATTGCAGGCTCCAGATCTTAAAGCACAGATTTATATCTGTATTCCCAAGTTTCTTGCCTGGTGTTAGCTGGCAATCTATGTCAAGCAGCGTGTTCCCTGCTGTTTGAGTATTCAGTATCTGATATTTTGTGTCCCATGATGCAATGGATTAAATGTAAATATCAGTTTCATTCGTATCTTTTTGATGAAGAATTTTGATGGAAGGCTCCATGTGTTTAAAAATGAGCATCTGTTGCAGATATTCTGAATTACTATGGAATTTTTCTTAAAGGGAATTGAAGTCCCTGTGTGCCTTTCCAGTCCTCTTCCTGGGGATATCTATTGCAAATGTAGAAGTCCATAAGGAAAGTCAGTTTTCTAACAGTGAATACTACCAACTGCAAGCATCTGTCTTGTTTTTCTGTGTCTGCAGCTGACCGTCTTGGGTAACCAAATGATTTTGTGTTCTCACCTGTTCTGCATTTAAAAGCTCTGGCTGTGCTGCTAACTCAGGCCTTTTTCTCCCAATATTTGGCCATATGTGGTCATCAAATCATAGTGGTCAGCTGCTGAGACCGATTAAGTCATTTAGTTGTACAGGTCTGAAATAAATTAAGGCCAGCCTCCCCTGCACAGCTGTCAGACTCGCATCTCTTTCCAGGAGAGAGACACGTTATTTGTTTACACGGTACATCAAATGAGAAGTGCACTTGGGTTTCTGCGCTTCCTTGGAACAGTTGCGGTCTTGAAAGGGCTGGAAGAGCGGTGGGAGCCAAATGGATTACCCGGAACTCCATGGGACTCATTTTTGCAGTCCATCTAGGAACTTGAAATAGGATCTGTGAAGCAAGAGAAACTATCAGCGAGAGACAGGACTCTTGAGGAGCAGTGCTGTGCCATGGCAGAAGAGTTACCCACAGCATTTCTTCCTTGCAGTGTGAATGTTTCCCAACAGGTGGTGGCGTGACGGTGGTGGTTTTTTTTCCTTGGTTTGACTTGTTGAGGGTGTAATCCTGCTTCGCTGTGAAGCACAGAAATAGGTACCTAGTGGCAGATTACCACTATCTAGCTGAAAATGTTAATAGAAAATCCATCACGTCCTGGGCCAGACTTGGCCTATTTGAAGCAGAACAACTGTCTGGAAATGAGCAGCTCACTGAAAGCTGAAGTGAGGGTAAGATTCTTTTTACCTTGCTGCATGCCACCCCCTTTGTATTTATTTTCCATTTTTTTAGGTGTGGTGGGGAGCTGCTGCTGCGCTTTACTCCCTTGTTTGTTCAGTGTTCGCCTGAGGTTTTCAAAGAGCAATTTGTGTTTTACATAAAAATGCCATTGTCTCTGCTGCAATTGTATTGTGTTTCCTTTGTTCCTTCCTACAATAGAAAATCTGGTCTGTTAATACATTAAACCAGCAATAATTGCTCATAGTGTAATATCATTTCAGTGATCTGTCTTTCCATGATCCTCCACTGTCTATTTTTGTGTTGTATGAAATTTCATCAAAAGCACAACAAGGCATTAATGTCTTTCCCTCTCTCTTTTGAGTTGAAGACAGGAAAAAAAAGGTAAGTAATCTTTAATCTGTAGCATAGTTAACATCTCACTGACACTTAACATTAATTGCGAGGAAATAATTTACATTAGTAAAATAAAATGAAATGGTGACAGATGTAGCGAAACTGTATTTAAGACCCTTTCAAACGTGCTGCGAGTGTTTCGTAGTGCCCTCTCATCTGTGGCAGCAGTATTTCAAGTAAGAGTGTGCTCTTACTGATACCTGCAACTCCTTGGTGACAACAGTTTAAAGATCAGCATCATTAATTCTCCAGCTTCATTTAACATCCAAGTGGAAAGATGGCAGCTCCACAAATCTGATAATATATTATAGGAAAGCAGGCTGGGTTCTAAGTAGATAAATGAAGGACTTAAATTTGCTAAACAATTTGCAGATGCTAGAAGCACAGGGGATTAAAATGAGAACAGAAAACCCAAGACTGTAGCAAGGATGTATACTGCGGGCCAAGTTTGTAGAGGCCTCTACTTGGCATCTTACGTTCTATTTGGTTACTTCCACCCACAATCAACTCGTTGAAGCAAAACTGGAGCCACAAAAAACAGAATGTGAAGTCCTCCTACTATAATGTGCAGAGGCAAATAGTGCCTGTACCCATAAATCAGGTGTTTAACTATGTGCAGTAACTTGAATCTGTGAGTGATTGAAAGCTTCCCTATCCCTCCCATCCATGTGAAAGGAGGAATGCTTTTTGAGTGTTAGGTTTTTTTGTCGTTGGTATTCTGCATAGAGTAATTAGGTCTGAAAAGAAGTCACCTCACCACCTCTGTGAATAGCTGTATGTTATTTCAGATGTGCAGCTTTATGATATCAAGCTCAAATGCCGCAGTGGAAAAAAACAGGTTTTACCATTCACACCTGCACTTAAAGCGCAATTCTGGTCCTATTCCAGAAGAAATATCTGGAAACTGGCTTTCAGAAACCAATTTTCTACAAATAATATTGGGGTTCCAGTAGCCGCCAGCAGGTGTGTGCTAACTGTCATGTTGAGCAGCGTTAGCTGGGTGCATTTCTCTGAGTTCCCGTTGTCAGGTCTGGAAGTAGAAACCTTTGCAAAATATGAGACACGCTGATACCCTAAGCCAGGGGACAAAATACATTTATATTAACAGTATCTTGAGGTTTGTAATAAAACTGACTTAGTGATGTGAGGTTTTCTGGCTGGAGATGTCAGACTCATGCTAGGCGTTTTGATTTGTTCACTTATCTTTCTGGGAGATCACTGACAGCTCAAATATTCCAGAAGTGAGTAATTTATTTAGATAGCTTCCAAACTGCAGGGGCTGGTTAGAGATCCCAGATGATAGAGGTGGAAAATCTGTGGATTTAGGAGTCTTCTGGAAGCCTTTAATCTGAATTTTCTTCCCTCCCTTCACTTCCAGTAAAAAATAAAACATAATTCTGTACTCAAAGGCAACACTTTTCATTATGAGAGTAAAATGTGATTTTTCACACTTATTTTCTGTTTTGAAATAGCAGAATATATCAACCAATGCTACCATAAAGGTCTGTTCTTAAAGGTACTAAGAATCAAAGAAGCGTATAGCAGTACAGTCGGATGGTACCTGGAAATAAATGCTGCAGTCTGGTTTAGTCTCACCTAGGCTAATCTGATCAACTTCTTACATGTTTCCGGTTAGCCTTCAGTGTGGACATGTCCTTAGCAACTCGGTTTTTGATGAGCATCCTCGGTTCATAGATGTTGTAATATTTGTAGTCTGGTTTGTTGCAGAGAGCATCTCGAGGGACTGAGACCTCAGAATTCAATAGCTGTTGGAAAAAAAGTACTGAGTAAAGGCCAGTGCATGTGTGAGGGGTTTGCCAGACCTTGACTGTGTCATTGATTAAAGCAGGCTGGAAAGAGGTTTCACTATTTCTATTAACCTGTTTGGATAGATCTGTCTGTAATACAGCCTGAAGGCCACAACCCAGTCAGGTGTATGAGACAGGCCTCAGTCTTGGTTTTGGTTTTAGAGTATGACTCGGGGTTGTTCGTTCTTTCTCTACAAAATAATTTTAAGAATTTTAATATGGGGCAATAGTAGGAATGATTTGGTGAGCTTCTTAGTTCTAGATTCTTCTGTGCTAGCAAATCTGTCACATCTTTATGTGCAACACTAACTCTCTAGAGATATTCCCCTATGAAATGCACGTATTCTCCAGTACTACAGAATAATTCAGGTTGGAAGGCATCTTGTCCAGCTGCCCAATCAGAGTGGCTATGTCAGACCAGGTTGCTAGGCCTTTATCCAGCTGGGTTTTGCAAACCTCCAAGGACAGTGGCTGCGTTAGCTCTGAGCATCTTGTTCCACAGTTAACCACGACGCTCTGGGCCCAGTCATCCAACTAGTTTTTGCCCATCTGGTTGCCCACCCTTCCAGACCTTGATGTCCCAGCTTGGTTACAAAAATGTTAAAGGGAATGACATTGAAAGGCTTAACAAAACCAAGTGGAATTTGCATGTTTTCTTGTGTTGTGTACAATTGCAACTGCTTAGTCACTGATGGCAGTCAGGTGTGTCAGACATAGTTTACCCTTGGTAAAGCTGTGCTGTCTCCAGTCATTTTCTTATGCTACATTTGCCTAGAAATGGGTTCTAGGAGGACACGCTTGAACTCTGGAATTTGTCTCTCTCCTCAGATGGGAGAGGTAATGTGAGTGAGGTTTGGACGGGCCTGATTCAAGAAGATAATTGTAGGATGATTATTCTGCTTCAGTTTTTTCATTCCAAGAACATTTCCATGTAAAGGATTTTGTGTACGTTCACCAAGCTGAAGACTGCATTTCCCTGCTTTCTGTAGCTAATACCAGAGTAGGACTGAATACTAAACAGACAAATTGTTTTGACACAAAGCATCACCCCAGTACCAGGCTCTTGACTGACGGAAACATTCAGTGGAGCCTCCCATTAAAGATGCTTTATGGGGTTCAGAGAAGTTTTCCAAAGAACTTTCAAAACAACAACTGAATCGGCTGATGATTTCCTAACTGGCAAGTACTCATTAAGAACTGGCAGAGATGTTCCTACTGCCTGCCTTTCAGAAGGCATCAGGAATTTCCCCAGCAGTCACCCCAGTGCCGTTACTTAGTGCTTAGCGCTCAGCTTTGTTCACCCTTTCTGGTGTCAGGCCACGCTGCTTGCTGACACGAGGCTGCTTTCCTGCATGGAGCTTTCAGGCTGTCTCTGCTAGGCTCTCCGCAGTTCCCTTGAGGCTTTGTTCAAGCAGCAGGAAAAGGGGCTCTTCTGCTGGTAACCTGCTGTAATGCAGCACGGGATTTTGGCTGCTGAGAAGTTCCTTCCTCATCTGACAGCTTCATCTGTGTGCCTCGGCTGTGCTGTCATCCCTGCTGGGCTGTGGCACCCAGCACCCTCCTCACACAAGGCTGTCTCCAAAGCTTTCTTGCAGGCCCCATCAGCACTGCCAGGGCTCCAGGGCTGAGGCCAGTTTTCACCACGGTGCTTACTATCTATAGCAGGGATGAGTGATTTACTTAATTTGATTCCTCTGCATGCACTACAGTCTGTTGTTGTTTTTAAACTTATGTATTATGTTTCATTTCTTCATCTATCTTTATATATGCATACATGTATATACACATATACGTGTGTGCGTATATATATATGCTTTTGATTGCTGTTGGCTGGATACGCACAGCTGCCTAGACACCACGGTTTGAACAATCTCTACTGTGGTTTATACAGATTGACGTATACAGGCAAGGAATGTAAGCCGCAGAAAGCTGAAGATGAAACCAAGGAGGGACTATTAAACTGGTAGCAGTGAACAACTTTGCTGCAGTTTAGAACAGCATTTAATTTATGGGGGCTTAAGTTACATTGTTCCGTTTTTCAATTGACGCTCCAGCATCTGAAGGAGTCCTCTCTGTATGTGCCGTAAATCTCCAGAACCAACTCCTCCTACCCTGAAGCTTGCATCACGGTTACGTGTGTCTGTAGCATTCGCTGCAAAGAAGTGGTACATTCCGGAAGGCTTACTCCATTTCTGCTTTTCTTCTTAATTCTGTACTCGTCTGACTAATTGAAGTCTGTCTTTAATTGACTAAGAGTCAAGTTTCTTTATTGTGAGGGGAGAGAGCTCTTCTCTGTGTTCAGTTTCTACACTCATTCTAATACCTCTAGTAAACCGTATGGAAAGAAAACTTCTGTCAGTTTTGACTGTACTTTTTGACAGTACAGGTTTAGAAAAATGGGATGTTTTAGGGAATGGAGTTTCTATAGCAAGGTAGGGATCAAAATTTGCTGTAAAGCCTGTTTGCAGTATAGGACTACATCAAAAAAAGAAGAATCTTTCCTTTATATATCAGAATTGTGATAGATTCCTGTCAGTTGAAACTTTGTTCCTATTTTGACATCTAATACTGCTTTTCCTAATACTTACTGCAGAAGAGAGCATTCATTTCACAGTGAAAAAATATTTACTTCTGCAATTCTTCATTGTGCTGACTTCTTCCTAAAATTGAGCAAATGATTGATTATTTTAGTCTTCTGAAAGATGCTGCTTTCAAGAGAAGTACATCCCAGCAAAGTGCTTCCACTGAAGTTCTTCCAGCCTTTTTTCTCTGAAACTGAGCTAGCCGTGGCACGTCTTAACAAACTGCCCTGTGTGCGCATCTCAGAACTGGGACCAAAGTTAAGGACAAGTCTAGTGATTGGCAACCCTGCACATAGCAGGGGGGTGAAGCTCGATGATCTCTGTGGTCCCTTTCAACCCAGGCCATTCTATGACAACAACAACAAAAACTTAGTAGCGTCTCTACCTCTAGAGCGAATTGGGGTTTTAGCAACCTTTATTTACTTCCATTCAGATCCATTTTGGGAGATTTATTAGCTACATGCTGTACAGAATAATTCTTAAAGTTCTCAGTCCTTTAGCAGTATTACTTAGCTGCTAACTTCTTCAGCTGGACTTATAATTTATTATTTTTCTGCTCACAGTGGTGAAACAACGCGCGGCTAAAAAAGGTTTGCAAATTCGTGTTAATGTTGTACCGACTGCTGTAATAAAGGTGGGTGAGGGTTTTACTGGCTTTTTCTGAAGAACAAAGAATTTGAAGGAATGTCTTGGGACGCTTGAGCCAGCTGCTCTGCCTCATGCAGTCCCTTTCATTAACTTGGTGAGCCCTTCTTTAAAGTACTTTTTCTCCACCCCTCTGTTTCTGTGGGAGATTGTTTCAAAGCTTTGTTTCTCTGAGGATCCAGAATATTTCTTTCATTCAAAGCCTAAAATTGTCCATGGCCAAAATGCCCATTTGTTCTTAAGCAATACCCTTTAGTGAAAACAGTTCTTGTCTTGCTCTTGTATCTCAGTTATTGGGCTGCTCCTAAATGATTTTCATCTGTAGTTCTTTCTTTTTTCTAGATGTTCTAATCTTTCAAGGCCTACATAAGTTGATTTTTGGTAGTTTCTACCTTATCCTTGTGCATCTTGACCTGTCCCCAATGCTTCCATTGGTGTTTTCTAGGTGTCGCTTTTGAAGGAAATCAAAGTTCCTTCCTTCCAGAGCACTTCTCGTGTGGGATAGCTTGAAGGTTGAGCACTTCACATGTTAGCCAGCCTTCCTCCTCCTCCATTAGCTGCCTCCAAGCGGGACGTGTTCCTACCTATAACGCGGTTTTGGAACTAGGTGATCTTTAAAGGTCCTTTCCAACCCAAAGCTATGATTCTGTTATTTAAGTAATTCTTAGTGTGCCATTGTTTGCCTTGTTTTTGAATGGAGAGCTTTCCTTCCAGATCAGCTCATGGCATGTCACTTTTCCCTGTGTGGCTGCAGGAGCTTGTTGGCTCTAGTGTGCATGGAATATCACCTTCTAAGAAATCCATGCAGCCAGAGAGTTTTGGGTGCCAGTGTAGATTCACTGGAATGATCAGCTGTCCTGCCAAATACTTCTCATAAATGTGACATCAACATTTCAATCAGAATACTTTGAGCTAAGCAAATACTTATTTCCAGTGACAGTGAGTTAATCAGAAAAAATACTGACTAGGTGGAGTTGTGAAGCTTGTTCTGGATTTGTTGTTTTAACAGTAAATTTTATTGTTGGTGATGATTTGCTTTAACTTTTATTAGAATTCATCTCAAAAAGTCTTTCATTTTTTATCTGCTAAACTGAAAATGCTTTTACTTGTTAGTTTTGGTGGATATTGTGACGTCAACCTTTGTAACTCTTAACCAGTTTGGATACTGACAGAAAAATAAGACTAATTCTGTTTAAGATATCTTTGAAAGAATATCAGAAAGCTTACTGGACTGCTCTATTTGGCCTTCTTTTGAGTGATGTCTTGGACTAGATGATGACTAGAAGCCCACTTGAAACTTGGCCATCCTGTCATTAGATCCTGTCATCCTGATCTAAATGGAGGGCTAAATAATACCAGTTTCATTAGAAACAAACATTTTTGGTTTTCTTTTTTCTTTTGTGTCTCTCTCTCTCTCTTCTGGCTGTTAGAAGCAATACTCAGATGCACTACTTCTGACTGGTACTTCATGTGTCAAAGTGGCAACCCTTGCATTTCTTTACAGATTATTTCTATGAACAAGTTATATACCTGTTTCTAATTTTAAAACGTACGTGGTAATTTTTTGGTAAATTGTGGTTTTATCCAGTATATAAAAGCTACTCTATGATTAATGCAGCTCTCATAGTTCCCTCTGAGATGAAAGTCAAGGACAAGAGAGATGTTTCAGAGGAGCAGATCACTTGAAGTTCTGAAGACAGCAGCTGTTTGATTGTTTTATGGAAAAAAAGAAAAAAGAAAAAAAAAGGAAGAAAATGTATTTTATGTCTGTTGTTGTTCTTTTGATAGGTGGTATAATTTCAGTAAGAGTCAAGTGGTAATCTATGTTGCATGTGATCCTGCAGTAATACTCCGCGCTCAGAGCAGGTTCAACTATGTGCTTCAAAGATGGATATTTGACACCTCAGTTGAAGGTGGGATAAAAAAACAAAACAACAACAGCAACAACAGCAAAAAAACCCCCAACAAAGTAATTCCTTCTCTATTTGGAATTCTGTGTTTTCTGTTTCTGCCCATTACATCTTATACTGTTACTGTTCACCATTGGAGTGAGTCTGCCTGCATCTTTCTTGAGCTGAAGGGAGAGGGGTGCTGCTCCCATGGCCTTTTTACTTCAGAAAAGCCCAAGCTACCTGTGTCAGTCTGTCCTTGTAGGCTTTGTTCTCTGTTCCTGTGCTCACCCGCGGTTCCTCCAGGCCTCTCACTGCAGCTCAATCATGTCCTTGTTGTTTAAGGATCCCAACCATGCAACCAGCCTCTCTGGGGGCTCTGACAAGAGTTTACCACAAAGGAAAATTAGTTTTCCAGGCCATGCCAGCTCCATGTGACTAAAATAGCACACGCTGTGGGTAACTACCTTTACTGCAAGGATGGAGTTCTGACTGGTGTTAAAAAGTCATTGTGGCCGGGGCTGCCTAGGTCCTCTCCTGCAAAGCTGCTGCCCTGGCTGTTGGTGATACACCATCCCTGGCCCAGGACATGCTGTTTGCCTGTGCAGTTTGTAGGGTTTGTGTGGATCCGCTTTTTTTTTCCCCGTCCAGTCAAGATCCTTCTGAATACCAGTTTTGTCCTCAGCACATTGACTACTCACGCTGAATTGGTACCATCTACAGATTTGCTGAAAGCACATTCGGTCCCATCATCCAAGTCCTTAGTGAAGATGTTAAACAGTATTGATCTCAGTACTGACCCTGGAGAGCTTTAATCTTAAATTACTTAACTGGCTTAAGCTGAGGAATTGATATGCTCTGTGTAAGTGTAGATGAAGCATATGATGAATATAAATGGAGTAGCTAAACTGCATCACACCATCAGTCAGAGCCGGCTGCTGCCAAAATATTACAACATTTTTAGTGACATTGAAGTGGGAAGTGTTTATAAGGAGTGAACAAAAGGCATTTCCTGTCCATCCGGAGCTTAGAGAAATCACTTAAGCTGTGACAGGTGCTGGTTTATGTTTGCTGTTCCATCAGATGAATTGTGACGTTTCCGTGTAGCTTACTAGGCAGGGATGAAATTGGACTTGATAGAGCACTGTGTTCTTCACTCTTCACTGCCTTTTGGGGAAGCAAAGGAAGCTGTTCCATCCAAACCTGCACAGCCACTTTCCTTTCCCCTGGGAACAACATACATGTGTGCACAGTCTTTTTTAAACAACTAATGTTAGAAAACAACTTTTTGCAGAAGATACCAAGCCAAGTTATTAAAAATTGCTTAAAGGATTGAGATGGCAATATTCTGCACGAAAATAAATACAAGATTTTAAAATACAGTTGTTCTAAATGAGTAAGCAAATCTTGTTCCCTGTTAAATTCTGTAGTAGAAAATCCCTCTGCCATCTCCATCAATTATTTATGCTAGCTTCAAGCTTGATACATGGATTTGTACAGACATGGAGCTGCAACTGTTTCATAGCATTTGGTCTGGAGATGCTGCAGGTTTAGCCCTACCCAAGCTTAACCTTCAGCGTCAGTTGTGACTGTATGAGCAATGTTCTCGTAAGAACCCTAGTGAAACCTAGGCTATTCTGGTGTGCCTTGAAGTGAACCACTTGAAGTTGGTGATCACTGGTAGCCTACTGGAGGCTGTGATGTGTTGTCTCTTGGTATGCTGAGTGAACTTCACAACATCGCCAACTGCTTCATTAAAGACACAGCCTACAGACTGATCCATGCTGTGTATCACATGACTTGTCATAGCAACCCGCTGTAGTTAGCTCCTGCACCACAGGTCATGACTAGAAGATTAAATAGCCACCCAACCATTTACTCACTCTTGTGGGCAGCTTTCCTCACCGATGAGGGAATTGTAACTGAACCTGAACATCTTCAAGGACATTTTTTCGCAATGTGCTTATGTGCACTTCTTTATACTTTCTATCCAGTCCCACTCTGTGATGAGCAAGTACTGACTTGCCTGTTTAGTTTAGTAAAAGACAAAAATGAAGGCATGGGATGCTTAAACTATTGTAGGCTGGCTGGAAAAGGAGGAATAAGGATGACTGAAATGGAAAGTAACTGTTGAAAATGAAGACATCTACAGAGTTTCTGCTGATACAGATAACTAATGATGGTTTTACATGACAGCTTTTTGCTTCCATCAGTATCTTGGATTTTTAACTTGCTGCTGAGAGCATCAAACTGTGAAAGCCAAACCTGGATGCAGTTAGGAAGGACAAAGGTTGCTTTTATTCAAAGGGAAGTACCAAAATGCTGAATAGGACTGCGGGTGGATTATTCTTGAAAGTTGTTTAGGTGTGTGCTTCTGAACATTAATTTGGGGAGCACAAGGAGTATGTATGCGTGTGCACATGCATGTAGTAGGTGGCAGTACCTGAGTAGAGATATGTCTGCAGTCATTCTTAACAAATATGGCTCTGGCCAAGCTGTGCTGAGTGAGGGAAAGGCAATATTAGGTATGTGAGATAAATTTAAAGTTGGCAATGATACTCAGTTCTCTTTGTGTATGTTGCCTCAGCAGTAGTTGTATTTTATTTTTAGAAAGCCTGAGTATTTTACTTGTCCTAATTTTATTAGACATTTACAAAGCTAGATAACGCTACCGCCCTGACAGACAATTGTGTAGGGTTTAGAACATGTAACGTGTGTCAGTGATGGATTATAGAAACAAACATAATAGGCAGCACTCTCA
>PPHD01006184.1:0-25003 GCA_002909625.1 Bambusicola thoracicus
AGGGGCAGCGCTGAGCTCTGCTCCGTGTGACAGCGACAGGGCCCGAGGGAACGGCATGGAGCTGTGTCAGGGGAGGGGCAGCTGGGGATTGGGGACAGGGGCTGCACCACAGGGTGGTGAGCATGGAGCGGGCTGCCCAAGGCCGTGGGCACGGCCCCGAGTGCCAGAGTTCAAGGAGCATTTGAACACTGCTCACAGACACAAGGCATGTATTTCTGGTGGTCCTGCGTGGAGGCCAGAGATGGACTTGATCTTTGTGCATTCCTTCCAAATTGGAATATTCTACGACTCTAAAAGGAGGGGGAATCCCCTATTTCGGAAACTACATGTACCATGACTGCTCTTTCAGCTCTAGCCTGGAAATCTAAAAACAAGCTCCATCACCTGCCAGTCATGTCTGTACAGACATACCACATTTTAAAATCTTTTTCAATATGCTTTCAAATAGCAGTTCAAATGAAGGTCAATATCTTTGAAAATAAATTAACAGTGGTCAAGCTCAGGCTCCATGACAACCAGATGAACTAAAAAATTATAATGAATAAACCGAGTTATTTCATTAAAATAAGAATTCTTAAGCTGCAGTTCCACAAAAGCCAAAGCTTTTGCTTTGGATTCGGTGGCTACATTCACATCCCTACCCTCCTTGTCCTCAGCCTTTCAGTGCAGGCCCATCTCCTGCACCACTTCTGGCACCTGCCCCAGTCTTGGTGAGTCATTTCCGCAATTTAGCGTGATGTAAAGTAGTCACCTTTTCTGATAAGTTTCCTGCTGACTCTACGCACACCAGAACCTGAGCTTTCAGCTTAAAAATCTACACAGCAAATAAAAACCTAACAGACCTCTTTACTACAATGCAAACAGCTAATACATTTCTAGTATGCACACTAATACTTGATCAGGGAAAACTTTATTTGCATTTTTCATCAAGCCTCTGATGCTCTGAACCTTTGACAGCTCATAAATCAGGACCACAAGTCCAGGTACTCGGTGGAGGATGTGAGCAGCCAAGCTGTAGAACTGGGCTGGGATAAGAGATGGGGTATTCTACTCACCGAGGGAGATCATCATCATCATCGTAGGTGTTTGCGTAACACAAAATAGAACTGTGATCCTTGCCTAAAAAGCTCATCATCAAAACAAATCAAGTTTGTGCACAGAAAAGCAAAAGTGGAGAGCTCACAAACTTCATCTCTCTATAATTACATTCACTGCATACACTACGAATACAGTACAGGAGAAGTAAAGAACAGACTAAGTAAAGCATTTCAGGTAGTACTTGCCAAATTGCCACAAAGCAGCTTGAAAACTACAGTTAACACCTGGTTTGATATCAATAGTAACAGACCCTACCTCTACTTCAAGAACACAAGTGATATGTTTACCATCTTTTCTATATATAGTTCGTGTCTGTCATAATAGACTACATAAATAAACTTGAAGAAATAAATTTAATCAGGCATGCCAACCACAATATAATATAACAGCAAAATGAGAAAAAAAGAAGAATGACTTCATCACAGCATCCACACTACTCAGCTTTTGGTGTTCCAGCCTAAATACTTATAGAGACATCCACAATATGCCTTAAGTTCTAACTCAGGCTCAGTTTGACCAATGCAACAGTAAAGGAGATGTTTGAATTCTAAAGCAAAAGTGCTTCTATTCTGGATGACTGCAACATTAGGGAATGTGCCATTAACAGGGAACATTATTCCCGCCATTCTAGAGATACCAAGTTAGAGGAGCTGAAGAGAAACCCTGTTTCGAGAACTGAAGATACCTTTAGCATAAACACCACAGCATCTGTTTCTTACAAATTGTACCTCATACGTACACTCACATACATTTCAAAAAATATCAGAGTACTTGTAATTTTGCCATATAAATTAAACACTCCCTACATTTCATTCACATGTCATTCAGCACTCCTAAGTTGGTGCTTGTCCTCTGTTTGCATAATTCACATAACATCTTCATACAATCAAACATTATCCAGGAGCCATTTCCTATGAAAGGCATAAGTGCTGGTTAAATCCCAGAATTTTTCTTTTATCCTCTTCCTTTAAGGTAGATGAGCACACTAGTCACTGGATTGGATAGTCATGTTCCCTTTCCCTGCTCTGTCCCACGATTCTTTGATTATTTCTTGTACAACAGCACGGATTAAATGTCTTGTGGACAGCCACCAAGAACACGTGAAACATCAGGTGCTTATATGTTCTCACTCAAAGCAAAAGATGAGTTTGTATTCTTTTCACACGAAGAACACACTAAAGTGAGGTCCATCTATAGCTCATGCGTGTTCTCTTACAACTGAGGTCTCAGTGATGAAACTCTGAACACCCTCTACACGCCCTCTGTTTAAACACCCTCGGTTTTAAACAATTCTCACAGATCTCTAAAATAGCTCAGATGCCTAACTCCAGAACAAAGTTATGAGATGGAACTAATTCTGTCACAGGCATCTTAAAGAAGAATACAATTTACAAAATAGCTCTTAAATCAGAAGAGAGATCTTCCAGTGATAGCTTGGACGGTCAAAGAGCACATGAGCTATTAATGCCCTGTCCTGGGAAAAACAGCATTGGGTGCTTAGAGCACAGTTTCAGATCTACAGGTGAAATTATGCCTTCCAGCTAAGATGACCCAACAGGCTGCCAGCGGCAGGGATGGCAGCCTCTCTTCCTCTTTCTCAGGTGCAGTCGTATGCCCTATTCCTTGTGAAAGCTTCACTGTTTATTCACACTATGGTAAAACAAGATAACACAACAGTGAGACCAAAAACTCTTCACATCTTTGTCAGATTGACTTCCTGCTCTGGCTCAGCAAAAGGCAAGAAAAACTTAAAGCCAGGACAGAAGTTAGAACAGGCCTTCCTGTGGCAAAAAAGATGTTAGTTCAATTTATACCCCATTACCTAACTTCACACAAGTGCATGGCTTCACAAGCTGACGAAACTCACGGCTCCTACTCAAAAGAAAGGCCCACGTCACAGGCAACACTCGCCTTCCTGGCGCAGTTCCACCTCATGATGAAACAGTTTAGGTAGCTAACCTAGCAGTAAAGTTCTTACCTTTGTTTATATAATTAGGCTGTTGCACTTAGCTTCTTAAACTAGCCCAGCATGCAAAAGCAAAGCAAAGCAAAGGTGCTAACCAAGAGCAATTGCAAGTAACCAAGGGAAAAAGCAGACACAGTGCCTTTCAATCTAATTTAGTCTGCTGTCAAATCAGCTCCATCATATAACCTATTCTAACTTCTGATTGCTGGTTCCTCCTAACACCCAGGCACCAAAGAGGTAGGTGTTGCCACAAAGACAGCTCAAAGTCCATCAGAGGATGTAGCTGAACTCCCCCCTACTAAGTCAGCTTGGAAAGTAGGAAGTTACCTCATGAGCATGATACACGAGTTACAGTAATCTCCCATGCCTAGAACATCACAAGGCACTCCAAAACTATGGTAAAAAGGCAGCTAAGTAAATCAACAAAAAAATGCACAAATGGGTTTTCCCTTCTTTGTTCCTTCAGTGTAATGAATAAATAAAGATGAATAAATAAATGATTCCAAATTTACCTCACATCATTCACTCCATTACTACAGCCCCATTTATTAGAATACAGACCACTGCCAGCTCCAAAATTTAAGAAAATACTAACCATACTAACAATTATTTTCAACTTAACATAATTCAGTATGGTTAAATTCCATCTGCAGTTCTTTTACCACGGCCTTATTCCCCAGTTAAGGAATCACTGACCTAGAAAACTCTCATTGAGGAAGGAGATGAATTAACAAACTTCAGTAAATTGTCATGTAATCTACCGGTGAGGTCAAAATACTTATTTTTCAGATTTAAAAATCTGGGGTCTCCTTTTATTATTTTGTTGTAGCCTCCATCCCTTCCATTAAACACAGTTTTGATATATCCGAAGGACATTCTATACTACATAAGTTACCAAGCAAATGCTTGATGAATTTTAACTGATACGATGAGCCATTAAGAAGAATTCGAACACGCCATTCAAGTACTACGCGCATATGTATGTGGATGTATGCCCACATGGAAAGAAAAGCCAGTACAGAAATGGGTACACATCAACTAACAAAAACTTTACTGGGCTACATTTATTAGAGATATTTCATAGCTCCATGTCCCTATAAAATATGATTGCAGGTAGTGCGTTGGAGCCTCCAGAATGCTTGTCGGGCCAGATAAAAATCACTTTTGCTATTTAAAAAAAAAAAACCACCAATCACCATTAAGCTCAGAGCATATTCATCATAATCTAATTAAACTTTCTTCGAATTTCAGCCAATAATTCCTCACCAAGCCTTCACCTTTCAGTCAAGCTATGGAATGCCCCACAAAAAGACCTCATCATTTAGAAGCTTTCAGAGATCAAGAAACTGGGATACCCTTTCATCAAACTTACATAATTGTCAATTAGCATTGTAACAGTATTATTTCCTGCCTCATAGTATCAAAAACAAGGCTCTTCTAGTGTGGAAAATATTTTATGAATCTAGCAAAAGTTGCAGTGATCTCACCATAAGATAGCAACTTCTTTCCCTTCCTCTCTTTCCCCCTCTCTCTCATTCTCTTGCTCACTCTTCCCCTCTCTCAACTCACAATAAATGTGAGAGTTTGATTTTGCTCAGACGACAGCATAAGAAGTCAAGGAAGAAGGAGCACATGGGAGGTCCGTGGGGGCCATTCTGCCCACATTCCTCCCTTTCCCAATCCTCACTGCTCTAACATCAATTGATCCATAAGAAAACCAACTTCAATCAGGCCTACTAACCTGGTGTCACAAGCAAAAACACACATTATTTGAATAAATATGTAGAATTTTAGTATAATAAAGGTTTAAAGAACTTACAAACTCGTAGTTTTTTAATAACTTGTTGGATTATTGTCCTGAATGCGTAGACCAAACTTAGACTGTCAACCTGAGATAATGTTGTTTTGAATCCCTTTTTTGGTGTGGTCGCTATGAAGATGATGTATGGAATTTATTTGTTAATGTTCTTTGATAGCAGCCATAAGTCCAAAACAAAACAAAAAAATCTCTCATCAATATAAAAGCTCAGAAAAAAGACTCTCATAGAGGCCCTCCAGATGAAGTTTGTTGAATAACGCTTTTCTGAAGTCCGAATGCCAAATAGAAGTTGTTGAAACTTTGGGATTATTTATGGCGCTATTCGGGAGCTCCAGCAGTTCCAGCAGCCAAACACTGAACAGAAATTGATGAAGCTAATGCTCTCCACAGCACTAACATTCATCAAATTATTTATTTACGTAACTCTAAAAAAAAATACTACGATTTCACATCTTTCTTATTATTTAATAGTATCTCCACAAATGTCAGAAGTTGCAAACGTTTTGTCCACAGGAGTTTGGTTTGCTGAAGCACAAAGACAGACAAAGCGGGAAGCTCTGAAATGCAGAATAATAAACCCAAAGGAATTCCAAGAAAATGAGAAATAAGGTTTTACGAAAAGTGCAATGGATTGTTGAAGAAGGAAGGGAGTTGTCAGTCGCTCCACACTGAGGTACCTAAATCATTATTTGACTGAGGAACCTCAACTAATCCTAGAAACTGAGCAATGCCATGTTGTTTATCTTATGCAAGAAGTCTTCTGCCGTGAAAAAGCATGCATAAAACAAGAATGAGGAACTCAGTTTACTTAAAAGTAGACTGGAACTAAACCAAGAGCAGAACAGAAGATGGATGGGGTTAAAAAAAAAGACAAGACAAATCACTGAGGAGGCATAACAGTTATGAGTAATACTTTCATTTATTAACCAAGTCGGAACCAAACTAGCATTTCCAAGGGCAACTACTGTCACCCAGAATAGTGCTTGCTTATTAGCACATACACCCTAATAGTAAGCTACTTTCTACCCTGACTTAGAGCAGTTGCCCTAACAAAACAAACATCTGCAAGCTCAGAGAGTTTTAGTGCTTCCTCATGTAAGAATGCAAAAGTTAAGATGTTGCACGCCAGAGTTAGAGTGCAGAAAGCACGCCTTGCATACAGCAGACTTCAGGTCCAGTTTACCTAAGAAAAGCAAAGGAGATGGAAAGAATTTTTTTTTCCCTGTTATGAAGAAGTGTGTTACCTGATCTTCCATGTTTCTATTTGAATTTACTTTGGGTTATTAAGATGCAGATGAAATCACAGCTCAGATATTGAGGAATCAATACTCTTACCTATTTTCTCAACTAACAGGTGAACGGTTAGCAACAAAATTTCAATATATTGACATAACATCAGGAGAAACATTTTTTATGTCTCCAATGTACAGTGGAACCAAAAAACCTAAGCTTTTCTACTCCCCAATTTCCCTTTGACATCAGTAAGTTAGGTTCATACTCTAAAAAGGGAGCTGAATATACAAATGTTATTAGAACATGAACTTCAGAAACTTCAGTTCATCTTTCAGTTTGTCCAAGTAGGAACAATCCATATTTTGTGTGCACATAGCTACTATATGGCAGTATAGAATTCAATAACAAATTTGGAGGGGCATGAGATTGAGAAGAAATCAATACGCTGCACTGCTTAATGATAATATTTGGGGGGAAAAAAGTAAATAAAATTAAAAACTTGGTTTCTCAGCAGCTTTTCTTTAAAAGTTGAAGTGTTACTTCCTTTCCAAAGTGTTGTTCTCACAAGAAGCAAGTGAAAACAAAAGAAAAAGAGAAAGCAAGAAGGATGAGAGAACACTGAGTGAGTAAGAAAGAAAAAGAGGATCTTAAGAGAGAAGCACTAAAAAAAGGATGCAAGATGAGAAAGGCATAAGCATAAGTCAGAAAAGGAAAAGGACTAAGTGAGAGGGAGAAGGAACCTGAGTAAGAGTAGAAGCAAAAAAGACTGCAAGAAAACAGCTGAAATAAAAAAGTGGTCAGGAGAGTTAGAGCAAGAACTTGTTATCAAGAAAAGCTGCTAGTTTTCATGCATGCTAGAGCGCACGCAAGCAGGACAGCATCAGAGTGGGAATAAGCACGTCAGTTTGAGATAACAAGCGAAAGTTGGAGAGGAAGAGTGCAAGAGAAGCGGGGCGGGGAGGGCGGATAGCGTGCATGTGCGTGTCTGTCTGTCTGTCAGAGCAGCGATTTACTACAGGAGGGGTGGCAAAAAATCCTCAGAATGATGTTCTCCATTAAGTAACAGAGCTATCAAAGCCAGCTAACCAACCCCTGCCACTCTTAGGCACCCTGCTGCTGTCCACCCACACAGCCCGTTTCATTATCTTGTCAAATGTCTCAGCAGCAACACAGTATACTGGGCCTAGGAACCAATCTGACTGAAAAGTAACCTGATTCTCCACCCCCACACACACCCAAATGTTATATATATAAAATTATGTATTTCAGCCAACTCTGTTTCCAAGTCTGATTCACTGGTTGGTCTTACAAACAGCTGTGCCAACACAAAGCAGGTGGGAACAAGCAGCCAGAATCTGAAGAGAGGGGGAACTGCTTAAGCTGCAGTTGCCTTCACAGAACTGCTTGTTGCACACTTTGCCTTAGAAACTGCTCTCAATAATCTAACCCGAAGTGCTTTAGTGGCAGTACATATTACAGCAGGATCAGTATGCTAACACCTATGCCATAAAAACAATGCATATTACACCATCAGATTTAAGTTCTGTTCGTGTCCCACGGCCCTTCTAAATTAAACATTAAAACAAAGAGATGTGCTTTTCATAGTTTTGCTTCTTTATCTGTTATTTCAGATTTGGTATAGGTACACTTTGAGGGAAAGCAAGGTAGGAGAGGAAAGTGGTGAGACAGTCAATATCGCCTATGTTTTCCTCTGGATGTACTATTCTTCATGGTGCTGCCCTTCAGCATTCTCTGAACGCTGAAATAATGCACCGGTGTGCTGTCTTGTTCCATGCCAGAAGACTCAACTTATTCAGATGAGAAAGAGGTAATTAAGTATTCCTGAACTTCGCCCAAATTTGCAGTGTAGTACCAGAAGACCAACAGTTTCAATCTTTATCAGCTTCTGTCATTTGATTCCTCCTCTCTGCCACCACTACTAAGCAATGCTCCAAGACGTTGGGACAAGTCTGCTCAGCTGAAACTAGAACAGGCTATTACTGTGGAAGAGTCATGACTAAGACACAAAGCCAGCTCTGCCTCCCAACAGCCAACCAAACAGGAGCATACAGAAGCGTGGTTTATACAACTATTACACACTCGCACAAGTCACCCACCATTCTCCAAACTGTTCACTCTCAAGCAGCCGACCCACAAGACCAAGAACTCACTCCTGTCAGAGGCAGCAGTAACCTGTTAGGTCGAGTAACAGAGGTGGCATGTTCTGTGCTAATGAAATGTTCCCATTACAAAAACTGTGCAAGTACCATGTATGCCTCATTCTCCCATGTGAAAGAAGTTTTATAAGTTTCATAAAGACTAAGGAGTTAGATACTTAAATTAAGGTGGGCACAATATATAGCTCTGTCTGATTTTGCAAGACAATCTACTTTCATAGTTGAATGCTGTTTTGTTCATTGAACAGACATGAGGAGAGTGGCACACAGAAAACAGAGTTACATGGTACGTGCCAGCTATACAGTAAATGATACTATTACTGAAACACTCCACCGGTTCTTCCAGAAATTGAAGGATGCTTACCAAATAGGGCAAGAGACTGAAAGTCAAATCAATTTAATTATTTTTCTTAAAACACACAACCTCCTTTCAAGAAAAAAAAAAATGAGGTCCAACTCTAATGCTCTCAAATTTCCCAACAGATCCAGGAGCAGACCACTATCTGGAAATGCTGAGTCACACTCCAGCCTTAAGAGACTGCTTCTGTGAGTTACAAAGCACTCTGAGTATAAACTTGAGACAAAAGCAACTGTAACTACTTAGCATCCTGCTATTAAGACATAAGATGCCTAAACCCCTAACCTCAGCTCCACCCTTTGCATCACAGTCTAACTTTGGGCAAGTCACTTTACCTTCATTTTGTTTTCATTTCCCTTGCTAAAAAATACCTGTTACTAAGCTGCTTATCTCCTGTTAGCAAGGCAAAAACTGCTTTCTGTATAAGCAAGGCATACCAAAAAAAAGGTAAAGGTTTTCCTTGCATCAGTTTTGGTATTAATTTTCCTGTGCGTTAGATCCTAATCACTTAAGAAACATCACTTCCACATGACGCTAAAAAATCTGAATGAAACAAGAATGACACAAGACACTAAAAGCAAGAAGTAGTCTTCCCATTTCTGTCTCTGAGTTCTTGACTCAGTTTGGGAATCTTTATGGAAATAGTTGAGTCAAAGACAGCTCCACAGATGCTCGCGCGATTAAAACATAAGGAGAAATACCATAATTACAACACATGGGATACAATGCGTACCTGTTTCCTCAAATGCACAAAGATCCTGGCACTGCCACAATGGAAGCTTATAGGTTCTATAATGACTATTAACACGTAAGTAGGAAATTATATTCTGAGCCCTCTGTATGCTTGCTAAAAATGCAACTCAAGCTTGTCTAGCCTCATACTACAGATCTCAAGTTGTTTCGCTTCATGCAAACAAAATTTTCCTCCAACATACAAATTTTGAAGTTAAGATCAAAGAAGTAGCCGTAGTCCAGAGAAAGAGAACGAAAGCAAAGCATACACAGAACTGCATATAGGAAAATATCAAGGACAAGCTTTTCATATACGGAAGTCTAAAATTTAAACTCTTCACTCATATTCAAACTCCTGTGTAGGAATAATTACATTATTCTCATATCTCAATGAAGTCTGGTAGGAACTACAATACTCAAAAGCTTAAGAGAAGAGTGAGGAGGATAGTATGGTCAAACAGTTTCAGGTACATAGCCCTAAGAGGATACTTCTGAAGGAAAAGACCAAGATGTGATAAAGATACATAAAATGACAAATAACACAAGGAAGGTCAATTAAGTCCACTCTTTCAGAAGAGATTTATCTCCTTAGATGTATTTTAAGCAAGCATTGAGAAAGTTCGAGATCTTTTTCTTTCCATCTGCTACTTGAATAAAAGCCGCACGCCCTACAGATTCTTAGTTTATAGCAAAACAAATCACAGACAGATCACTGATCATCCCTAATGCTGCTAAGTGCAGAGCACCACATGTATACAGTGACACTTTCAAAAGACCTGTTAAAAATGTGACTATGTCACATACGTACATCCCTTTCCCTCACATGCTGAGATGAATGTTTCTATATATGACTATATACATTCTACCTTCTGATTTCAATTCCACACTAGCAGCAGTAAAACTGAAACAAACATATTTTAAAACGCTTCAGTTGACTTGGAGCAAATTTGTTTAAATAAATTTTGCAAAATAGACAATGATTTCCAAACACGGTACCTGAAGCTTGTGAACTAACGGTTGACTTTTCTGTGAGCTTGACTGGTTGATGTAACTCCACAGAGATACATACATGAAGGTTCTGATGGGCAGAAAGACTGAAAGTTGACTCAAATGGAATGATACGGAGTCCACAAATCACAACTGTGTCAAATACACAAGGGAAAATGTCATTTAACAAACCCTACAAAGCCAGGAAATAAACCCTCTTGTAGGGGCATCACACATCAGTCATGATTCCCACTCATATCTCTAGGTTACTAACATTTAGACCATCATTAAACTTTTGTACAACAGCAGCGGACTATCAACCTACAATCACTCACAGGCTTCTGTATTTGCATGAAGAAACGGTGACCAAACCAAAAACGCATGCAGTTGCACAGCACTGTAATCAGAAGGTCATACAGAAGAACATCAGGAATGAACAGGTATGCCTCTTATAGTCATGAAATCAAATGGAGAAAGTAGTAATATTAACTTTATGTTGCACAGTACAAAACAAAATGGAAATCTGATCCCAGCAAAGGTCTCCAAGCAGTACAACAATGCAAAACCAAACAGTTTTAACTACGCCCTTATGCTACAACATTCAACCATAGTTTTTAACACAGTATCACGTGTACTTTTTCCAGCCACCCTTCAATGTAAATGCATCATTTATGACGCTGTCTCTAGTAGACACAGCTCACAGAAGACGTTAGTCACTTAGAAACTAGGCTTGTAACACTCTGTGTATATTAGAAATAATAAGCCATCGGGGAAAGTTTGAGGAGATGTAAGGGTCATTCAGTATGAAGCTGCACTAACTGCATTGTGAAGTGCCCTCTCCCCAGAGTTGCACCTACCAACACTTTTGATTTCGGAGGAAAGAAAAATGTGTGACAAGTTTGTAGCCTTAGCATACACAGAACTTGACTTGAGCAAAAACCTGACTTGAGTGGGAAGACACAGACAGATAGACAAACATGTTGATGTTCAACATTTGTGGTAATGTTCATTTTTCCGCATAAGGCCTGCCATAAAAATCCCAACTTTTGAAGGCACTCTGTGACACTGACAGGAAAGTCACCCTAAATACAAGAAACACAGGACTCTAAGCTTACAAACAACATGCACTCAGCAGTGTTATCTCAGAAGCATCATCTACTACTTGCAGGATGTAATCTCTACAGAAAGGGAATCTCCCAAGATCTTCCAGCAACAATCACTTCTTGCAACATTAGCAAAGACATCAATACATTTTAAACACTAATTTGCAATTTTTGGCAGACCATTAAATTAATGCCTCCCTATCCACAAATTAGAAAGAATAACAGAAAGAAATCAGAACCAGACATGATCCAGGAGAGTTACTAAGAGCTTTCAAGATCAACTGGATTTTGAAAGAGAGTGCATTAAAAACTTATTCGCCTGCAATCAAACACACATCCTACATGTACTGCATTTATAAATCTTGTAAAATCATATTTTAAAATGAGAATATATATGATTATGTATTTATAAGGCAGTAGTATTTCTTCTGTAAAGGAAGTGGATACACTCCACTGTGATTGGCTCCTCAGCACAGATCCACTGGCAAAGTGAATCAAAAGCAATCAGTAATTTACACAGCTCGCTGTAACACAAACGAAGATTTGAGCACACAGAGATGAACAGGATACCAAAACGACAACCTGCGTTTGAAGCCAGAAAGCCAAACACTGATGGGCAATAGGTTTTCAGGTCACTAGGATTTAAAAGTTTCTTTTAAAGAAGTTTTACAGACATGTTGGATTTAATCCCTAAAATATCTTTACTTTGCTTATGCCAGCTGTCATTGTACTAGTTGGATTTTTTGAGTAACTCATCAAAATTCACCCCGAATGTTTTCAACTATGTTTTGAAAGAATAACTGCCATCAGAAACCAATTTGTACGTTTCCATTCCTCTTGTTTCACTATCCAAACAGTTATTAAAGTGACAGAGGAAACTTTTCAACACATAGACACATTAATACATTATTAACCTTTCCTTTAAGTGACTTAAAACTCCGTTTACCTTTATTTGCCTCTGGGGAAAAAGAAAAAAAAATAAGAAAAACAGAAAGCTTTCGAACTTTATGCAACACAAACGGAAAGCTCAGTTTCTCACAGCTGGAACAAAACACTGACACTTAACAGAGTTGATTTCACTTTCAGTTACACAGTTTCACTTTCAGGTACTAAGTGCTACAGATCCTAGAAACAATGCAAGGAGTATGCTAACCAGTAAGCGCTAGCTTATGCTACCTTAATTACAAAAACATTTTCGCTGCTTTTGAATTTACGAAATGCTATATTCACAGATGAAATTAAACTGATTACGACTGTCACACAAGTCAACTGAAGTAGCTACTACCTAGCTACTACTTCATAGGCTCCATAGTATTTATATTGCACAGGCTTAGGAAAGTTGACTGGGAACTCTCCTGCATCCACCAAGCCTTCCAGAGGGAAGGGAAGGGAAGGGAAGGGAAATCAATTGCAAACTGTTAGACACAATTAGCGATTGGGTCACTGCAATTCTATGGGCATACTTAGTCACCTCAAAGATATTACTAATTACACATCAAATACATCTTTCTGGAAGGAACAACTGTTCCTAAAGATATTGGTTTTTTTTTCCCCCCAGTGTTTTTAAAATATTAACAGGCTATAATTCCCACAACTTTCCTCTTGAAGGACCCACCAAAGTGAGGAAGGAAAATGAGAGCATTCTTCTTCCCAAAGTATTCTTGACTTTCTTCACCAGTCTTGAATTTACACGGAAAGATGTGTTCGTTCAGAAAGGTTTCCATATTATTTCAAATGGTCTCAGATCAAAAAAAGAAGCCTCGCTAATCAGACAAGTGTAGTTAGTGGAATGGTTACTACATATTAGGGGGGAAAAAAAAGTTTCTTAAAGTCTTGCTGGAAAAGGAAAAGAAATGAAATTGTGAAGTAAGTTAACAACTGACCTATTGTATTCAGTTATAAAGACAAAAGCAGCAATTCTCTGTAAATAATCCTATTCTACAACAACAAGATCTATTTACAAAAGGATTTTAGTAGTGATAGGAGTTTTCCATGCTTCCATAAAACAAAGGTATCAGGAAGGCTTTGGACTTCACTTTAGAAAATAGTTGTCCAAATGGCATTAAAAATGACTGCAGAAAGACTAACAAAGGACATCAGCTGTAACAACTTTAACCCTGACTGCAGGGCTACAGGTTGGAAAGCACCTGAAATAAAAACACTTTAAGAGGAACACTGAACAGAGAATCCAATTATAGCAACAGAACTTGCTTCTCTGCTAAGAGTCACCACTCATTTCAGTTCAGATAAAACTACAAAATGCCATCACTGCAAATAAAGGATAGTTCTTCGTGAGTTTTATTAACTGGTGGTCTAGTGCACAACCACACAAGCAGGTGTTTTACACACATTAGCATAACCTATTCGGGACTTTCACACTTTGTAAAGCACTCGCTAACTTATCTGAACTAAAATGACAGAAAAAACTCACAGTAAATTCATTAAGGCAAGGTCTAACAATACAGTTAACCCAGACCCATTTCTTTCCAAGGCCCTACCGGAATCAAGATGTGACATACATGTTAACAGCTATGTCCTAGTTAAACGTAACTTTAAAACCTTAGTTTTTACTTGATGCCAGGCATGGTTTTCTCCATTGCATAAACCATCTACCAGCGTGTTGGAAGTTACGGTCATCATATGCTAACTCCTAGTCCATTCAAAGCCCACATGCTTTAAAAACTGATACATTCCTGATTAATACATCCTTACTTTACATTAGTAAGATTACACTATTCATAAATTGACACTGAAATAGAGAACACTTGGCTGCTATTAGGTAAAATTATCCTTGTTGCTTCTTCTCCGTAACTGTCCAACACTGGAGGAAGGGATTCCAATGACAAATTCCAAATTCACCTGAGTACTGATTCAGGAACTGGAATATTACAATAAACTTTCTTACCTATCAGCCTGGAAACAATATTAAACTACCCTAATGCGTACATACACAACAATTTAAAAGAAGGGATTGCACTCTTTTTGTGATTTAAGAAGACTGCACTATTGGACAGCTCAGTCAAAAATGTTCAGGAAATATGATTGAAACTCAGTAAGCTTCATAAACTTGGATACAATTTCTATTCGTAGAACAAATGTAAATCCAATATACGTACTCTACTTCACACCATGAATGAAAAGGCTCCAGTTCTAAGTATTTTGTATAAGCAAAAAACATTAAGCGCAGCCTACAAAAGTAGCCTACATACACACAGAGTTCACATGATACAGGTAGATAATAGTTACAAATACTAGCTTGTATTCGGAGTTATACAGTGTTATAATTCTAATTCTATAAAGTATAATTAATTTTCCAAAAATATGCAACCTACAGAGGTTGGGGGGGTACAGATAAGGAGAAACAAGTTCTACCAAAACTTCTTCAGGCTACGTTATTCTAATGTGGTAAGTTACATTCTGCTCAGTTACTCACAGATAATAAAGCACCACTACAAACAAAACACTAGCTTATTTATCCTCAGACATTACTGATAAATTCCTCAGCTCTACCAATACAGTGACCAAACAAGCTGTTAACTTATCCAGATCCCCTACAATGCTTAAAGCCACGTAAGAGCTACTGTGTGCACCTACTGGCAAAAGTTACCTGCACGCTCCCACTGGGACTACAACAGTAGGTAGTCCAAAACATTCCTGTTGATTTATTTCATAGTCAGATATTCTGCCTTTGTTAATTTCAATTTTAAAGAACAATAAATGTTTATTCCCACCGACGACTGTGGAGTAACAGGAGAACTAAGTAACAGCAGCAATCTAGACACATGATCAAAGGACCCCTACATGGCCTTTGGGCAGACTAAACTCTAAACTTCAAAGCTGACCGAAACTCAAAAACGCACCAATTTTGAAATTCCAAATTACAGCACTTCTAATTGTGTTTTCTGATTTTGCGGCAACGGGAGGGAAAGCCACTCCGGAATAAGAACCCCTTATACATCAGAGGAGGTCTCTGGCACCTCCAGCAGCACAAAGCTCCATTCCTACCGGCCCGCAGCCAGCTGCTGACACCCCGCAGGTCCCCGTGCGCCGCTCAGCCGCCGCTCCCCGCGCTCCCCAGCGCAGTCCGATGACAGCGGCCTCCCGCAGGTACTCCTGCCCCGGCCTCAGCTCCCCACGACCCCCGCAGAAGGCGCGGGCAGGGCCACCACAACAGGTGCCCGCCGCGCTGACGGCCCCGCTCCTGCCACCCTCATCTCCCCGCTGCCAGGCCGGGCCGAGACCCCGCTCCCGCCCACCGCAGGGCGTTGCGCATCAGAGCGAGAGGAACCGGGCGAACTCCCTGCCTTCATCCCTGCTCCCGGGCCCCGGCTCGCTCGCAGCCCGGCAGCCTCTCCCGGACACCGACGGGAAAAGGGCCGCAGAGGCCGCAGCCGCTGCCCCGGCCTGTCCCATTAGGGGGCGGCGGAGGGGAGGGCGGGGAGGAAGGGCAGCCCCGAAGCCCGCAGCGGCTCCGCGCCCCGCCAGCGCCGGGCAGCGGCCCGCCGGGCCCCGCGCTCTCCCCGCCGCCTCTCTCTAAGATGGCAGCGGCGCTGCCCCCTGCGCTGCGCCCCCTTCGACCGCGCCGGGCCGGGAGGTGGCACCCGCCGGTCCCGCTGCGCAGCGCCCCGCCGCCGGCTCACTCACCGTGCGAGCCCCGCGCTCCGGCCCGGCTCCTCCCGGCGGCGGCCTCGCCTCTCCTTTCCTCTCCTGCCGGTGCGGCGGGCAGAGCGAGAAGCGAGCGCTTCTTCTTCTTCCCCCGGCCTCGGCCCGGGGCCCCGGCGCGGCGGCGCCTCCCTCTTGCGCGCTCCGCAGTCCGTCCGGCCGCCCCGCCGCGCTCGGGCCCGCACGGCCGGCGGCGGTGCCGGTGCCGATCGCAGGGTCTGCCCGCTGCGCGCCTTCTTCTCCGGGCGGCGGAGAGAGGGGGGGCCCGGCCCGGCCCGGCGGGCGGATCCGCGGCGCTTCCTGGCCGGGCTGGATTTTCTATCGCTCACAAAATGGCGCGCGTTCCAAACCTGCGCAGCGCCCGGCGGCGGCAACGGCGGGGCCCGGCCTCGCCTCGGCTCGGTGAGGTGCGGCGGTCGACGGCGGCCTGAGCCCCGGCCTGGCAGCGCGGGGACAGCGGCGGGCGGGCGGCGAGAGCGGGCGGGGGGAGGGGGAAGAGGAGGAGGTGGTGGAGAAGGAGGGGGTGGGGGGGAAGCGCAGCGCTGTACCGAGCCCCCGGGAACTCCTCGCTCCGTCCCTCCCTCCCCCGCCCGCCAGCCTCTACCTCCTCCCACCCCGCCCGCTCCTCCTTCTCCTCCCTCCCGGAGCGGCTCTGCGCCGGCACCGCTCCCTCACAGCGCACCGCAGCGCGGGGTGAATTTCCGGCAGACCCTCAGGGACGAATTATTGCCCTTTTTGGATATATACGCGGATATATGTATTATTATTTTATTTTTGAGGGTGTTCTTCGGATTTCTCGTCTTTCGGAGGAGAAGCGGGGAAGGGGAAAATAAAAAAAAAAAGTGAAAATAAATTAAAAGAAAACCGCCGCCACGGTTCGGGCGGGAAAGGGTCTGGGGTTGGATTTTTTGGTGGTTTCTTTTTTTTTGGGGGGGGTGGGGGGGGCTAGGAAAAAAAAAGGCGAAGCGACAAAATGGCGGCGGGGCGAGCTCGTCGCTGTGGCAACTGTCCGTCAGGGCGCCCTGCTGCCCCACCCCGCCCGGGCGGGCGGGAGGGAGATGGCGCTGACGTGGGGAAGGAGGGAGAGAGCGAGCGACGGGTAAAGGGCGGGGCTGCCGTCGCCTGGCAACCGCTGCTTCCCCGCCCTCCCCCGGGCCTCGGTGACGATGTGACGCCGGCCGTACGGCCGCGCCGCTGCCGGCCGGGATGGCCCCGGCTCGCCGGGCCTCAGGGTGTGAGAGAGGGCGAGGCGGTGGCCGCTTGAGGGGACGCCGCACACCACAACGGTGGTGCCTCCCCGACCTTCGGGGGGCGCCGGCAGCGCGAAGGGGACGCGGGTTGTGGCGCCCCCCGGCGGGTCGTGGCGGCGTGTGTCGGAGCTTGGGCGGGCAGAGCTCCTTCCCGCTTTAAAAGATACCTGTTTCGCTCGTATAAAAGGCGCTGAGGTGCTGGCTCTGTCGTGCGCTCTATGAAGGGAGTCACGGATTCCTGAGTGAAGACTGCTTCCCTATGGGCTGGTGCATACGGCTGCCCTAAACATGCACCGGGGTTTGGTTTGTTGGTTTTTCGTTTGTTTCTGAAATGCTCACAAACATCAGAAAGTAGAGGATGGCCTTTATCTTACGTTTTTTTTTTTTTTTTTTTTTTTTTTTTTTTTTTAGCTCCCAGGCAGCCTCCTTGAGGAAATGAGGGCACGTTGCTGATACCTGTTCCCTTAGCTTTTATTCCCACCCTAACAATTTTTCTTGCTGCAGAGAAAGTGGCAATAAATGGCCAAAGATAGGCAGATAGGTGTAGCAGCGGCCGAGTATTACATCCCCCAAATCTTCACCACTGCTTAGTGAATGGAGTATCATAAGTGTTTCATAGAGTCACAGAATACCCTTAGCTGGAAGAGATAGGTGAACATTTCACTGTCACACTTTAAAATAGAGTTTGTGTTATATTTCTCAAGAATAAGAAGACAGGCTCATAAAGAATACCTGGTTGGATTTCTCTTCCAAAAAGGCAAACTGCCCCCAGAAACCTCAATATTTGAGATCAAAAAGAGCAACAGTAAATGAAACACTTCAGGGGGGGAGAGAAGAAGAAAGAAGAGGAAAAACCTACTTTTAAGTAAAAAAAAATGAGGAGAAAACAGGGCAGAATAAGATTTCAGAGAAAAAATAATTTACAACAGACATGAGAAACAGAATATGTGTAGAAGAAAGAACAACAATATGTTTTCTTAGTTCAGTAGGTGAAAAGCAGCACAGTATGCAACACCCGAAACGCTGAATTACAGTATTCTAATGGGACAGAAATGTACCTTAGAGTCAAATCTGGTGACTATTCTGCCTCTCCTTCTGCCTGTCTTGTCAACGTGCTGAGAAATACAATCCTTCCTGTCTTCCTCTATTTTGCTGGCGTGCATTTACATCCATGCTGTCAGCAGAGAAGACTTGGATGCAAGTGGAACTCAGAGGATCCAAAAGTTCCTGAAGGTGCAGGACTACCACAGAAAGTGTGCCGTAGAAACAAGGGGTTTGCCAGATTGATGACTTATTGCTACTAGGGGAAAAAAAATGCATACGTTATCATCCAAAGGAAGAACCGTATGATATGGCAGAAATGTGAATGTAAAGTCATAAATAAATATTCATGTTTCTATTGACTCACCCTTTTATCAAGGAAATAGAATGGAGATCAGTGAATTGGTGGAAAAGCTTGAAAATTGTATTTCTCTCATGCTTTGAAGCTTGTACTTAGTAAAGTTTGAAGATCTGTTAGGTCTACTTGTTTTATAGTTGTTTCTGGTAGTGGACACTGCTGTACAGGAGACAGTACTGAAGTGGATGGACTACTGTTAGCATGCACTAACATGAACTGGCTGGAAAACTGTGATTCTTTAATAATTCTGAAAGCCAAGTGACACATGTACTGTTAGTGGATGGACTACGTGGAGCTCTCTCCAGCCACCAGTTCTGCTTTTTTATTTGTTGCTTCATTTGTTTGCCTCCAATTATGGGCACAGTGTACTAGTCTACATGCGATGCCAGATTTACCTATCTTGGTTCACAGGTGTTGGAAGCAACAAGTGATTTCAAAACCTACCTCAGCTTGTATGGACTACCAGGGCTTCATTACTCAAGCAAGTAGTATTTTAAAATAGCGCTTTAGTTATTCAACCAAGCATTCTGCCATAGACTTAAAGCAGTATAGCTGTGTCAGCAGTCATCTATGTGGACTTCTGAACACGCATTATATCAGTAAGACTATTTCTACCATTTCTGGGGTGAGAAAGCTTTCCTAGTTAGGGAGCTAAGTACTTCCCAAGTCTATAGAAATTGGGCAGTATGTTATTGGCCTGGTTCCATATCTTTCTCCTGCTTCAGACTATGGGTGTGCTTTGTTTGTTTGTTTGTATGTTTTTTAACCACACATCTCCTGATAGTGGAATATGATTATGGGTAATATGTCCAACTTTTTCTCTTTTTAGTCTTGATACATTGAGTAGAGGGGTCCATTTTCCTCTCCAACGTAGGCTCTGGAAATCTTCATTTCCTGATCCAAAACTTAAAGAGCCCTCGTATCATGCAATTTTTCCTTTGGAATGCATGCATTTCTGTTAGAACTCCAGGCTTCCTTCCTATCAATCGTGGGAGCTCTGACTTTTCCAGGGTTTAATATTTGTACTTTTGAATATGTACTTCAATCTAGAAGATGTTTTGTGCCAGCAGCAACTCAAGTAATCCTTGGTATCCTGCACATCTTTGCAAGAGTGTCTTAGCCCAGCAGACCAAGCTTTGAAGATCTTCAGAAAGGCTTTCTTCAGAATGTGGGAAAAAGACTGTCAGCTGCTCTGTTAACTTGTGTTTCTCATGCAAAGCCACCATATAGCTCTGTCCCTTTAGTGCTAGGCCGCAGTCTGAAGTTAAGTCCCAAAAGAAGATCTTCTCTCTCGGTTACATCGTTAGCACTTCAGAGAACTCCACAGCAGCTCTCAGACAGACGTAATTCTAAATCAAACCATCATCTGGAATGAGCAGCTTGTGTTTCGCCTGTCAAAAAGGTGCTGCTAAGTAACTAATGTGGTCCATCTCTTTTTAGGCCAGAGAGGTTGCCATAGTAACTTATCTGAATGCAGATAGATATGCTTTTGAGTCATCATCAGAGCCTGGCTTTGATAGTACAGAGTTTGGATTGACAGCAAGTACTGCATGTTGTGTAGGTTGGCACGCCTCTGGACCAGAAGGTCCTGGAATTGCTGCAGTTGCTGCAGGATGAGGATTGCTGGAAAAAAAAAAAATGTTGTGTATCTCCTTGAATTTTCTCTAATATTCTCTTGAATGGTTATTAGGTATTCCTTGCTTTTCTCACTCAGTAAAGAGGCAGGTTGGAGATCTCTTTTCTAAATACGACAAGTTCCTCACTCCAATTTCAAAGTCCTTCCTCAAAACAACGGAGTTTTGGGGGAGAAGTCTCTAGGAAAGAGGCTGTGTTACTTCAGAGAAAAAGTGTAATTTAAAGTTGTACCATATCACTTCTCTTGAAACCACTTTCCATGATACATAAATCTGTATGAGTGCAGAAGAGTTTTCCATCAAAATCAGGCATCTTGAAGAACTGTGGTTCTTTAATCACGTTGAAAGTCAAGTGACACAGTCTCAAGTATGTCCCACCTGGGAATTCCTCTTCATCTTCAATTTCCAGCTTCTAGAGGGATGTGTTTTCCCTGTGTTTGGAAACACACAAAAGACATTCTGTTAATTTAATCATAACTCTTCATTCACATCTAAAAGGGCTAGTATAACACATGGTCCATCCCTTTAACATTTTTTATTTGGTTCTGCTGATTGTAACATAGTTCAGTTGACTCTACTTACACCTACCCAATGTAAAGCTTCTGCTTCTCTGTAGAAAAATTCCTCCAAGAGTAAAAAAAAAAAAAAAAAAAAACAAAAAATCCCTAAATCCTTGTAAAATCAGGTCCCTCTTTGGCAGCTTCTGAAGTTTGTCCAGAGAGGGAAAATTCAGTTTCCTTACCCCATAGTTGTGTGGCAGTAGAATGTATGTCTTTGCTGGCTAAAATGAACATTTTGTTCTTGCTGTCAGGAGAAAGCTTCTTTCTGGAGGGGCACTGTGCTCCTTCTGGTGGGATATTGTCTTTGAAATGCAGATGCAAGGGTATCTGCAGTGTCCCGTCTTCATGGTCCTGTTCATGGAATTTCTTAGAAGCACAGTCTGCAAGGTGCCTGCTTACATGGCCCTAAAACCTCTTGCTAGCTAAGGAAAAGAAATTGTGGCAAGTTTTAAATTACATTTCTCTAAACTTGCTACGTATGGCATTTCACCATACTAAGAAATCACTCTTCAAACAGTGGAAACCACAATACTCGGTTATCTATCCCTTCTTCCTCCCAGATACTCTATCCCTTCCCAATCCAAGATTTTATCTCAGGGTTCCAGATTTCCTGTGTACCTCCCTGTGAATGACCCCAAAGCTTCAGCATGTGACCCTTTTGAGCAAAGGTGACTGTGAACTAAGATTTATTCAGAGCTATATGTGTGTTGTTTGGCCAGTTGGCACACCAACCAGAAGCATTAACATTTAAGATTGTGGTTCAGCTTTTCTGATAGTGAGAAATGATTAACAAACTGACCAGGATCAATCATCTCACCAGATTTTTACTAACTTTGTGCTTCTTTTATGTGAGATCTCTGCCAGAAAAGAGTCATCTGTGAATCTGTGATCATTACTAGGAGTTAAAAAATTGTAATGAGGGATGGACTGAGGGACCAATCAAGAAGAAGTTAACTGAGCCTTATAAAACCAGAATAAAATGAATTTGTTCATTTTACTATGCATGTAAAATAAATCAGCTGTATATACATTATTTTTTATAACGTATTTCAGAATCAGTTCCTTGGCTATCCACACTGTTTTGGCCCTGGAGCATATTCTGTGGCATGACAAATGTAGGCTAATTGCTATGTGGGCCAGCACTCCATATTTTGTAGGGCACGCTTTTTAGGGGCCTGCAGTTTCACCTCAGCAAGTTATTCCAGGGAAACAGGCAAGGCAAGGAGGGTTGATATTGACCTTATGCTGTGAATGCCCTGGCCCACCTCATGATCACTACTGCATGCCAGTAGTGAGGCCAACCAGGCCTGTGGTGTCAAGTCCCACAGGGACAGTGCTGCCAGAATGGAGTTACTAAAATAGCACATCGGCTGCCGGGCAGGGTTTTTCTGCTGCTGTGAGGATATCCCATAAGTATTCCTTCTGAAAGTTCCCCAGGCTGTCTGTGACAGTCTGGGGAGGGCAGAATGTCACAAGCATCTGTGGGGGAAACACGCATGAGGCCACTAATCTGAGACTGGCCTGGGAAGAATAACATCATACAAACAATTCAGTGCAAGCAGGTCAGCCAGCCTGCTCTCCATGTAGACAAGTGAGGTCTCAGTTCCCTGTGGTGGTACAAGAGTGGGGGGATGGGTCCACAAGTTCACCAGATGCTTTGCAGTGAGTTATGCTGATCTGAGAAGCCTCAGGGAAGACCTCATTGCTCCCTTCACTCACCTTAAAGGAGGTTGTAGTGAGGTGGGGGTCAGCCTCTTCACCCAGGTAACAGTGATAGGATGAGAGGGAATATCTTTAAGTTGTTCAAGGGGAGGTTCAGGTTGAATATTAGGAATGATTTCTTCTCAGAAGGAGCAGTGAGGCAGTGGCACAGGCTGCCCAGGGAGGTGGTGGAGTCACCATCCCTGGAGATGTTGAAGAGCCGCATGGATGTGGCACTGAGGGACGTGGGCAGTGGGTGTGCTGGGGGTGGCGTGACGGTTGGACTGGGTGATTGCAGAGGTCTTTCCTACCTTAACAATTCTATGGTTCTATTATTCTCTATGTCTCTGTTCTCCAGAGAATTTTCCATCTCTACCCTTTTTAAAAAGGCCATGGGGTTGTCTGTCTTCTTGTGTCAGTATTAGTGACTTCCACCCTAAATTTCATTGTGCTGGAACTCTGATGTTCAATTACCAGCCAGTTGTACTTCCAGTATGGGAAGGGAAAAAGAAAATAGGTTGAACAAAAGATTGCATTCAGTCTCAGGAAATGATGAGAACCTGCAAGGAGTGCAGCCCACCTGAAACGAACCTGGGCTAATGCATGTTCTCTCCTCGTCAACTGAAGTCAAGAGGTCTGATTGTTCATTTATTTAGTACAGATATGTTTGTGAGAAAAACTTTGGCAAAAAGTTGTTAGAGTTAGGGTAATATGGTTAGGTTGTGGTTGGACTTGATGATCTTTAAGGTCTTTTCCAACCTGAGCAACTCTGTGATTCTATGAAAAAATGGCTTGAATTGCATCCAAATCAGCATGAGAAAACCTGAGATCAACCAGATTTTGACAATATAATCTGGCTAAGAATTGGCCCATGAGCATTACAGAACAGATATCTGGGCTGTTCCTTGTTAGTGGTTTTTCCTCTGCAGGATCACGTGTTTTTTTATTAAGGTCAGTTCCTGGCTTTGCACACTGAGTAAGTCTCTGACAACACAATATGTATGACTAGTAGGCTGGCATTCTCCAGCTATCTGGAACTCGTGTAGTTACATGCATTTGTTTAGGATATGTTTACACACCAACAAAGTCGTAGCTAGTGATTGCCTAAAAATGGTGAAGTGTTATTAACATCAACATGTTTGGAGTACATTTCTGCATAAAATCCTAGCTTTACTTTAAATATCTGTCTAACGCTGCATTTTGGCATCTAGCCCATCTTAGCCCCTCCACTGTTACTTCTATCAGACATATGTAAATAATACCAATCCTGTTCAGTTCACCTTTATCCGCTGAGATACTCCCTCTCTATCACCAGTAATAACTGTGGAAGGTGATACAGTTATATATGAGAAAAATGTTTTATACTGGGAATGATGGAATACTGGAAAGTGGTGTTATGCACGTAACTGAAGATGAGGTGTGTTGTTGGCATGACTGCTATCTCTGACTGGGAGTAGAGGAGTAAGAACTTTCACTACTGTTTTATTTGTCTTTGGGTGTTTGTATTTACATCGGTAGTCTCATAAACAGTACTTAACTGTTATCCCCCCCAAAAACTGGCAATTTTAAATAGTAACACGGATATGTAAAGGTGGGAAGCCTGTAGAGGTGTGAAAGCATGTCCAAAAAATATTTCATTCATCAGCAGTTGCTGCTGAAACTTACTGTGACAGTGCTTGCACAAAACTACATCTCTACTTCTATACTCTGTGTTAAGTGCACTGCCGATAAATTCTTTCCCTTCTGGAGAATAAAATTAGCATAAATCCAGATAGCTAATATCTTTATGCGTAAGGCCTATCAAGTTTATGAATGTGCAGACTACCGTGCTTATGAGTGCACACATCATCAAGTTTATAAGCTTTAGCACATAACAGTTATGCTCATAGCACATAAACTTTATCTCTTGGTATATAAAACTCAGTTATGAAAAATAAAAGATAAATAAGCTACCTCCAATCCATTTTTTCACCCTTCCAACCTACATGTCATAGAACAGCTTGTAACAGCAAGCCTCGACCAATTTTTGCGTACAATTGACAGTGGGTTGTTTTTTTATTTGTAACATATTACCCCAGATATGCAAGATTGGACTTCTGTAGCAAAATTTCAGGCAGAACATAATTTAACTGAAATTTAATTCAAATTCAGAAATTATAATAAAGATAAATGGAAAGCACGTAGGAAATTCAGTGTCTAAACTAACTTGTGAGTGGTCATTTCAAAGTCCCACTGCAGAGGAACTCACAAATACATTCATTTAAAAGTTGTTGGTTTTTTTACACAACTTCATCTTGTATTAATCAAGATGAGTCTGCAGTAGT